>JAVCKZ010091372.1:0-11714 GCA_034780755.1 Lepetodrilus elevatus
GTATTTTCAACGTTCTGCTATCCGCTAAAGCATGTGCAGAAGCTGTGCGCAGTAAACTGGGGCCAGCCTCCTTAATAAGGTTTCGTAACGTTGTCACCAGTGTGTTATGATGACATGGCTTGAGAAACAGCAGACTGGGGTCATTTCCAGCATTATCTTCAACCGTTACATATCTGTAGGGACTGTGTTGACTCTGAACTAATTCAATCTCAGCCCTCAAGGGGTATGGCAACGATGTGCGATCACAGTTACCTCCTGCATTGCGTAACAAATGACTCAGGAGTCAAGGTTTCCCTCTAGCTGTGATCTTGTCTAATGCTAACTACAGTATATCTTGCAGTGGATGCTGCAAATAGGGTAACCTGACCTATGTCATAATTGTAATACGTCTAAGTTTATGAAACCTTTTTTTATTGCAAATGGGTGAAAGTTTCACACATGATTTCATACTCAAGCTCAAATTTGATATAGAGATTTGTGAACAAAACATTGAGTTGAGCATGAAATCATAATCAAAAACGTTTTGTAATCGTAGGGCCTGGTACTTTAATTTGTAGAATTTTGACCTTTTTGACCAGAAATTCCCAATAGATTAAATGATTTTATAAATTAATTGTTAGTTTTATTTTTACTTTTTTTATTATTATAAATTTATTGATATAAGGGCTGAAAGTGAAACATTATTTTTAAATATGAAAGTTCTGTGTAGTTGTTATTTTGAATTGAGGCCGAGTTAAAACTTATTTATTTATCATCCAAACTTGCAATCATTTATTATTAGCTATTTTAAATTGATATGAAAAAACATCCACATTAATTTAGCAAGATTAATTTCAGTGATACACATTGCTTGATGAAATAGCTGGCAATTAGTTAATTAACACAAATTATAATGACAGAACTGACTGTGTAAATGTGCTGGTTTTGTTCTCTGCAGCCGACTGTGTTATGTCACTAATGACGGATAAAGTGACACCCATGCTGACATTCTAGTTGACACTCACTCTAGTTGACAATCTATGCAGTGGTATAATTGTTGTACTAAATGCTGTTACTGCTAGTGTTTATTTTACCATCCATTGTTTTCGCCCATTAGTACCTTGAAATTGTATATTGCAATTAATAAAAAAATAACATTAACATTTTTAAGTAAATAAAATATTTGAATTTCACAATTTCAGATGATAATGCACCAGTATCCATTACATCGGATTTCTTACTGTGCGGACGACAAGTCTGACAAGAGAATGTTCACCTTCATCGCAAAGTCCGGGACCACCAATGAACACTATTGCTACGTGTTCGACAGTGATAAATGTGTAAGTTTGCCAGATCTGTTAAAATGGAAAACGTTTGAAAAAATTATTGTGTTGAAATCATTTTTAAAACTATGATTTCAACCAAAATTGATCATATTTGTATTTTTAATGTTGGAATTATTTATTTTTGGCAATTACCGGTAATTTAGGTTTTCAAAATATTAGAGGGTTAAAATTATTAGAGTATTTACACTAACAATTGACTAATATGACACGAATATTAGTCATTGTGCTGTGTAGCATTATTGTTACAAGGGTTTTCAAGAGTACAGTTAACTTGCGAAGGCTGTAGTCTGCCTGTATACATAATTAGATAACAAATAACCCACGAGATGCAACTGATTATGGAAAACATGTCCCGAGTGAAATTAATGTTCACACTTCCAAGATTATGTGAGGAACTTGGAAAATTAATTTCACAAGGGATATTTTCGATTATCATAATTTCACAAGGGATGTTTCTAATTATCATGAGTATCGAGTGGGTTATTATTATTCAATAATATTGCTTTAATCGATTATGCTATGGAAAACTGATGCTTGCGATATCATATTATGACTGTGATGCATAGTACATCCATAATGCATAGTACAGCCTACATGGCTTGTTACCATAAAGCATAATCTATAGCGATGATGTATGCTAAGAACATGTATTTTGCATGTTTAACTCTAATTCGGTCCAAACCGACAACTTAATCTGTGTCAGACTGATATTATGCCTTTAATAGTAACATTTCAATATAATAGTATCAATCCATAATTCTCAAAATTGTTACCTAGAAAATATTATAATAAAATTTAATTTAATGGTAACATTTCATACCGTAGTTATAGTATAAATCAATTAAAATTATCATCAATATTGTTGCTTAGAAAATATTATGGTAACATTTAATTTATTACTAATATTTCATAATTATTTTATAAATCAGTTTAAATGATTATCAATATTGTTGGCTAGAAAATATAATCACAATGGTAAAATTTAATAACTATAGTATCAATCAGTTTAAATGATTATCAACATTAACCCAATCTACTCTGCAGTTGCCAGTTGGCTTCTATTTTTTCCCGATCTACTTTACTGACTCAGCAGGTATGGAAATATGGATATATCTATCTATTCTCAATTTTTACGCGACATCTGTGGTTAATATGCAGCTGTTATTGACAGGCGTGATGATTGTTTATGCACACGGAAATCACACTTAGTCACATCTCTGTAGGTGGTGGTGATGACAGACAGTATTTTCCTGCTTTTTATTTTCAGGCCGAAGAAATAACCCTGACTGTCGGCCAAGCGTTCGACCTGGCGTACAAACGCTTTCTCGAGTCCTCCAGCAAAGACATGGACGTAAAGAAGCAATTTCTGTTGTTACAGAAGAAGGTGAGATGCAGTGTAATGTGGTGCATAGGGTACAGCTGATCATTGAGAGCAGTCAGACCTTGACAGGGATCTAAATCAACACTTAGCCTGGGCCAGTTCTCCCAATGCTAAAGGTATCCTAAGGGCTAGTAGAAATTCATAACATTTGTTAGTTGTATCACTATTTGGACTAGTAAGTTTTAAAGTTAGTTTCTATCGCTGAGGTTATTGTCTGACCTTGATACATTGCCCACGTTTTTCGAAAGGGTAGTCTGGGCGTAAATTGGATGTTTACGTCATTTCCTGGTATATATTAAAAGCAGGGTGTACGTATGTCCTGATTTATCCCTCGGTATCGTTTCCATCATTTCCACTATGAGACCATAGCGCTGTCGTAAATGCACGATCCTCATGTATTAGAGATCGCTACGAGAGTCCTGATGGTCTCGTAGTAGATTCGCAAATGAGAGCATTGAGAGGTTGCATCTAGCAGGGAGAGGGTTAATACTGTGCACAAATAACTCACTTAACCCTATCCCTGCTGGATTAGGCACAGGCACTGCTCTTTAGGGCATCTCCAGTTGCCTCCAGCATGGAGAGGGTTAAAGTTTATCAGTGATTTTGAGAAAAGCCAGATGCTAGTATTATCATATGTATATTTCAAAAATCAATATTGAAGTGTATAGCTATGTGGTGGTATGGCTGAAAGTAAGGACTGGGACCCCGGTCAAGTTCAGTTATTATACCTGAGTAATTACACATGTATCCAGAAACTGCAGTCAAGTGATACAGAGGAAATTTCCTTATAACTAAATTTTATTTTATATGGGATGACTGACAGATTTATGTGGACTCATGCAGGGATGAAATTTACACTAGCCTGGGCCATTTCTCACAGTGTTATGAGCGAGTATATATATCAGGTTTTTGTGTACACATCTGTATGGTCAGGTCATGTTAGGTCAGGTCGGGTCAGGTCAGGTCAGTTCAGGTATTAGGACCGTGGGGTATCAGGGCACTCGTTTGTGAAGCTCTTGCAAATCTACAACCAGACCATAACCTGCTCAAGAATGCTTGTGATATGGTTATTGTTTCATAAACCATGTGAGGTTTTCATGAAAATGCCCTGATTTTTTCTTCCCCTCTTAATTATCAAATCTTGTATATTTCTCGTGGAATTCAGGGTATTGTTTCTTTAAGCTCTCATATCCATTATTGGACCATAATACTTTCATATCCACCATGAGACAATAGTGCTCTCGTAAGTGCAGGGTTCACGATTAACACTAGCCATTTTACCCAATGCTGAAGATAAACTAAGGTCAAGTAAAAATTCTTAACATTTGTTATTTGTATCACTATTCAGGCGGGTACGTTTTAAAGTTATTATCCCTGTAAGTGCCCAAATGCCACGTATTAGAGATGGCTACAATAGTGCTTATAGTCTCCTAATAGATACGAGAGTTTCAGAAAGTGACACCCAGAACAATAAACCCATTTATTTATTGGACAGGTGCATTTAATAACAACTGTTTTAAATCTGGTCATGTATGTCATCTTTTTCTCAAGGCCATATATAATATTGTATATATGTGGCCTGCTCCTTTCTAGCTGTTCTGCCTGTACTTTCTGTCCGACACATGCGCAGTTCCACTGTACGGCGTTGATCCTGGGTAACTGCACATGCGTCGGACAGAAAGTACAGACAGAACAGCTAGAAAGGAGCAGGCCCATGGACTCACGTTCAGGAGTACTGTTAACAATCTCCCTGCTGGATTAGACACAGGTGCAGCTCCTTAGGGAGTCTCTGGTTGCCTTCAACATGGAGAGGGTTAATAATACACTGTCACTGTAAATGCAGTTCATCAAAAACTAAGAATGGATATTTCATGATCAAGATCTTGAAAAATTGTGTTGTTGTTGTTCCCCAGGTACAAACATTGACATACGAGAATCTGGAACTAAGGAAACGGATATCAGAGTTGGAATCCATTAAAGATCGAACTGATGTACAAGACTACATGAGAAACAACCAGGTAGGCTGAACAGATGGTGTGTATTTTTTGTGTGGTCCCCGTGTGAAAAGCTTGTTACCTCCCCTACCTGCAGAACTCAAATATCCTACGTTTGTGCACATTGTATAAATAGACCATAGAATTATGATAAATGTTGTCTGATTTCACACAGAAAATATTGATTACATTTTTATTTGAGCAGGAGATATATTTTGATGAAGATATTTTGAAGCAAACATTAGATAAATATGAATGGAGTTCATTTCAATTAAATAAATTAATTATTAGGCATGATTCTTTGTGATTCGTTATGTATGCCAACACTGTGATAAAGCATGACAACAAAGTTATGAATTAAAGAAAACTGATTAATGTTTTCAAATCATAGACTAGTATAGGGAATGTAAGTCTCATTATCCGAAACCCGAAATTGGGTACAAATAAACAAGTTATTGTATGGGTGTCTACTTATATTAATAAATGATCAATCAGCCTATATGTATTTATATTGTAGATTCATTTTCGGTCGTCATGATATTAGTGAAAGATTCTAGAAAGCAACTCTAAACCCCAATAAAAAACTTTCTTAAATAAATAAATTTTCCATTGGTAAATAAGGTTTAATTTTATAAATAGTCTGTTAAATAAATAATGATATTGTATATATTCTATTTTTTTTATTGCAAAAAGCATCAATTGAATTAAACAATTGTATTTTTTTCTATTCTTTGGTCAAAATATTGAAGTCGGTGACCAATCAATAATACACCGTCAGCTGCTGCAGTAATTTATCTCTTCAGTATATTTGATTACTTTAGTTTTGGTATATATATGACTAATATCAATTTTCAATTGGTTGATTGTACATGCGTGTCAGTTGTATACAATAATAGTCATTGTTGACAACATGTAACTACGGAGTATACAGATAACATAGCATAGTCCGAGATTAACAAGAGGGTTGTACTGACTGGTAATCTGGGCATAAATCGAGATTTGCATCATTTCCAACTATAGTACAAGCATGGCGTACGTCCTGATTTATGCCCAGACTACTGTACAACACTCCCAAGAAATGCAGGCCTGGGCCAGAAATTACGGGGAAACAAAATTGAGTTTTGATTTCAAGCTCAACTTAAATTTTATAACTCGTATGAAATTTTGAAATTGAGCATGAAATCGTACTCAAAACATTTTGAATAAGATTTCATACTCAAGCTCATATATTATGTGGGGATTTGTGAACAAAAATATTGAGTTGAGCATGAGTTAGTACTCAAAAAAGCTTTGTTCACTGTCTAACATATAGTACTTTTTATGTGGCTTTGATAATGGTAATATTAGAGACCAATCATACTTTACGTGATTTTGGTACATTGCAGTACCAGTTGGTGACAATGCACAAATTATCAACATAAATGGTTTCTACCATACATCTTTCAACATGGAGACTATGAGACTTACATACCCTATTATACCTGTTGCTTAAATTATCACCATCAGTATATATATCCATGTTTGTTTTAATGTTTATGCTAATAGTGTTGTGTATTTGTCCTTAATGACTCTTTGTTGGTCATTGTTTGCAGTACATGTTGTTTGTAGAAGCTAGGAGTTTATCAAGCATGACTGAATGTTTCTGCTCAATGTTTTTACTGAATGTTCTGTATTCCAACTTTGCTTTGACCTTCAAGTTCACCTACCATGTTCTCGCAATGCATCAAGTATTTTTACGTCTAGAAATATTTGTATCATTAATATTACCGGTATAGGTAGTGTGAAATATTCTACAAGTTAGAGTTGTATTTAATGACATGTAATGCATTTGAGCTTTTCAGTTATAAATCATTTAATTTAATTTTGGGGGGTAAATTTTCTGCAGAAATTCTAGTAATTTTAATTGATTGAAATTGACATAACCGTTATTACAGAGATTGTAAGCTGGGATTTTTTTATTTTATTTATTTATTTTTGAGAAAATGGTACCACATGCTTAAGCTTATCTTTTCTATACAAAAAGCTTCACTCTTCTGCATGTCCTTTGCACTATGACCTCTCTGCAGATATCCGACCTCACAACTGTGACCTATAACCTCGATGAGAGTTCAACGGATGATGATTTCTCTCCTACATCTCCAACAGAGGTATACTTGTAATGGAATAATCCTTGTGTAATGGAATAGTCCTTGTGTGTGTTGGAATAGTCCTCTGATAATAGTCCTTGTGTAATGTGAATAGTCCTTGTGTAATGTAATGTCATTCTGTAGTACTATTTGTAATATTGAAATTGGAATATTCCTGGTGTGTATTGGAATAGTCCTTGGATATTTTTATAACTCGGCCAACATATTCAATCTTACTTTAACCTTATATATTTCTCAGAAGTAAAAATCTCAATACACATAATTCTTTTTGTACAAATGCACGGACGATGTGTAAAATTACTGCGTTTTCTTCAAAGTTCACAAAATCCTTTTATTCCATTAAAATACTAAAACACCAAAGGTTACGTAAATTAAAGCATGTAATAATATTCTAGTTACCTTAGTCTGTTAACACTGCATGATTATAGTAATGGATGGATTTCCTGTAAAATTGTTATGTCTTATAACGTTGTGTTTTAATAGATTTGTAATAATGTGCCGAGTTGACTATGTATGCAGTAGCATTTTTGTTATTTCTTCTGCTTGCACGTAATTTGGGGGTTGCACCTTTCTAGCTGTTCTGTCCGTACTTTCTATCCAATGCATGTGCAGTTACACTGTGCGGTGTTGATCCTTGGTAACTGCGCATGCGTCGGACAGAAAGTACAGACAGAACAGCTAGAAAGGAGCAGCCCCTTGTCCAGAATGTGCATCCAAAAGTGTCAATGGAACACCACCTAGATGTTGGATTGACATAAAAGAAGAAAGGTGAATGACTATCCTGTCAACGATTTCAAATTTGACAGGAAATTTACTACATTAATTGTCTACTTTAACTAATTTCCATTTTTAATGTAATCCCAGAATGAACATTTCAATACAAAGAGCAAGAGCAGTTCAAATTAATAATTTGTGATTACCAGTAGTTATTCCCCTTTGATTGACTGATACTTACTGGACAGAACAGAAAAAACCCTGGTGCAGAATGTGAGGAACTAGTGAACGAAAACAAATGATTGAAAAGAACATTGAACACGTTGAAATATTTCAATACAAATTTCAATACAAATTTACATGTGCAGTTACCGTAATCATAATTTATATACCTATCTTGAAACCAGTTGTACATTCTTTGTGGTCTGAGTAGGCTTTCTTAACCTTGAATCACCTCATAGAAAATCAGGTATGATTACAAATGTCCTGTAAGCTTATTATAGTAGAGAAAATGTACCATATTCATATTATAAGATTAACTGCACATGCAACAATAAAAGAATACAGTGCTCCCTCGATATAACGCCCTTCGATGCACGGCAGATTCGGATACAACGCGGGGTCCAATTTAAAAAAAAAAAAAAAAAAAAAAAATATTTGTTCTTTCTTTAATTATATTTGTTGATATAACGCGGGTGGCATGTCATGGACCCCAATTTCAGCGTTATATCGAGGGAGCACTGTAATTAAATTCTTCCATTTAACCCTCTCCCAGCCATTCTGTTTTTATCATCTCTGGTTGCCTAAAGCATAGAGATAGTTAAGAACAAATGCAAATATTCATGCAGTAATCGTCTCACCATTAAAATAAAATAACAAGTAAATTGTTCCGTTTTAGGCACAAATGCAAATATGCATGCAGCAACGTTCCTGGTGTATATCGTCAGATTCTAACCATAGCATACGGCTTATCACTGCGAAGAGGGGAGTCCCAGGCTCCAAAGCCAAGTTCGTAGTCCACGCTGAATGGGTCGGATTTCCCAACTAGGTCTGGGAGGTCGGGTTTGGTTGGATCTACCCTGTATGTGTGAAAAATAAATGACAATGACATTTTTTTCCAAACAATTTTCGGAATACACACATGTTACTATAAATTAAATAATCTAATTCAATGGAAAGAGTTAAATTAATTTATGAACTACGTAACTGTATGAATTTGATATGAATTTCAATATTAGCATTTTTAAATATAGATTGAGATAATACTAATAGCATTAAAAAAAGAAAAATGAAAATATTATTGTTAATTAATTTTACTTACTTCAAGTCAATGTCAAAAGTGGATGACTTGAGACCCGACAATCGCAATCGCGACCAAAGTGTTGACACTTCATCTGTTAAAAAATCAAAGAGAATATATATACATATGGTCGAATAACAGTGGACATTAGTAATGCAACCAAAAGATGCTAGAATGTTAGTACCGGTATGCACTTATCATCTCCTCTTATCAGGTACCAAAATACTGCTGGGTAAACTGTTTCAGTGTTGGGTAAAAATGTTTTACGTCACAGTGGGAATCTTTCACCCATACGTGACGACTCACCGAAGAGAAAGTCGTGCTGTTTCTGGAAGACTTTGCAAGCTCCGTACATCAGCGTTGCCGACAGGTAGATGGAGAATCTAGGTCGCGCTCGGCCAGGGGCGGTACCTTGCACCCGCAACAAGATGTAGTCCACAATGTCATCGCTAAAATTAATTATTACTGTGAATCCAATTTTGTTTATATTACAAAGTATTATTGACTGAATAAATACAATATCGAATGGAAAATGAGATTTTATCCCATCAAGATTATTAGGCTGTTGATAGATCGAAAAGTCGAGGTAGCCATTACTTAACAATTATCATTAATATCGTCTCCAGTCGATTTTTTTAATTTAAATATTTAAGAAAACACACATTCAAAATATTTTAGTTTTGACACATTGACATTTATTAATCTTTAATTAAGAAAATTGTCATTATTTACAATTGATTCAAAATCAACTTTAAAAGTACCGGTAGTTTCTAAACATTAATCATCCTGCTTGTATTAGATACAATGTATATTCTTTAAATTTAAATTTCAAAAATACAGAAATGTATCTAGGTATGTCAAAGTACCATGTTCTTCGAACTCTAACACTCATGTACTCTCGCCGAGTCAGCATCTTACTTCTTGTGGCAGCTATCCTAGGAAAAAAACAAAATTATCAGTAGTGATATGTCATATGATCACGGGTTGCAATCATATCTTCTTTGGATATCACAATATTAAATACCACTTGATCTTGACAACCATCTTCAAAGGAATCAATAAGTAAATTGAAAAAGAAAGTTGGATTCGAGAGAAAAGTGTGAGGATCATGAAATTGTACCGAAAAACTTTTGTAACCTAGCTTGGGGCTAGATTTCCTCAGGTAAGAAATGACAGTATATTGACGGCCAGTGTACTTGCACAACACTGATGATCCTGGGATTCCAACCAAAGTTGCTGGATTGCGAGTCAACACTCTACCGACTGAGCCAAAGGGGGGGTAACCCCACTTGCTGAGATCAACAGGATCATTTTACCTATACATCAAACCTGGTTACATTACTTGAAAATTACTTGTTGGCAAAGGACTTTCAACAATTGAATATCTAGAGGTACAGTGCTCCCTCGATATAACGCTGAAGTTGGGGTCCATGACATGCCACCCGCATTATATCAACAATTATTTGGAGAGAAAGAAAAGAAAGAAAGAAAAAAAAAATTTGAAAGAGAAAAAAAGAAAATATTTATTTACTTTTCTTTTTTAAATGGGGTCCACGTTGGACCCCGCGTTGTATCCGCGTTGTATCCAAATCCGCGGTGCATCGAAGGGCGTTATATCGAGGGAGCACTGTATATCAACTGTGAATAAATGACATTTAAGAGATGTGATTACCACACAATCCCAAACTTCCCTCCTCTCTTCTGAAGTAGATCTTGACTGTAAAACATCTTTCTCAATCTCAGTCGCTAATGATATACGCTGATGATCATCTCTAGAAGAAAATATTAAAATATTTACATCAATAGATCTGTTCTATGTATGTGCACAAATCCAAAATAAATGACCATATAATAAAAGGGACACCTCTATATATATATATGTACACAGAATCTATAGCTTCAGGGTTAGAAGTTCGCACTCGCCCGGCGGCCAGATCCATTTCTCGTAATGTTCAGGCCTCAAAGTTACACTTAAAATAAATGAAATATTGGTAGCCAATTGCAAAATTAAGTCGCCATGGCTCCCAAATTAGTCGCTAAATTGAGCCCTGATGTTAAAGAAAGGTATCCTACAGGCGAGTAGAAATTTAATGTTTTGGTATTTACCATTATTTGGGCGAGTACGTTTTAAAGTTAAGTTCCAACCTTGTAGCTTCAGTTGTTAGATGAAACATTGTCTCTAAAATTGTTATCATGGTTTACAGAGCTCCAGATAAAATTTGCGACCAGGGAGTATGGTACGCCCTGATTTTGATTTAGGGAGTATTTTCAAATACAGTATTGCAATATAGGCTGGTACTACCAGAAATTAAATTGGGGAGTATTATGTGAAGATTAATAGCAGTTGTACGGGTAGGTTGCTTTTAACATAGTTCAAATAGCTAAACGTCATGGTAATGGCCCCATTTACTATCGGACATTTAATTTTGGTCGGATGTGGCCTACATCGAATGTCCGATAGTCAATGGAACAGTCTAAAAGAAAAGAAAAAGGAAGAAAAACATTATCACGATATTGTCATCTCCAAGTAAATCTATCATTTTTTAAATTCTCTGTAAACTGAGGTCTATTTAAAATAAATAAATAAATAAATAAGTGATACGTGCGACCGTAAACATCCCACATATTATATCATTATGTACGCGTTTTCATCACTGCCAGATTTAATATATATGCATATTTCTCAATTTTTACTGCATAAATTACGGCTTTTCTGGGCTACTGGTTTATAATAGTATCTCAATGTTTAAAGGCATAATATCACGGTTGATAGACTTGGATAATGGACAAACGAATTTCGATCTGAGACTAATTGCGCTTGATTTATCCACCCACAAGTTGTTATTTAGTGAT
>JAVCKZ010091383.1:0-11714 GCA_034780755.1 Lepetodrilus elevatus
TCTTGCAAAACACGTTTGTTTTTCCGAGGTTATGTTATGAATATCAGGCTTTCAACGCAAGTCATTGTGAAATATACAGGGGCGCTTAACTTTTTTCCAGGTGTATATATTCCAACAGGTATCAGTTCGACGGGGCTTCGTGTTTTTAATCAACACTATTATAGACCATTGACTAGGTTTCCAAGTCACGATTGTAGAGCCTTTAAAACATGAATTCTAGAAATAATAGAAATAGAAAAATAATACAGTCATTTTATGGTGACATTTTCTGTACCGAATTACTTAGAGGAAATATCCAAATTCACTAAGTTTTCGTGCGTTCTTATAACAAAGCGGTTCATACGTATATATAAGTAGGCCTACTGCAGTAAATATGTAGCTATATATGTGATGTTAACAATTGAATTATATATGTCGAGCGAACGTGCAGCACATATATACGTTATATATCTAGTTGATACGTTGCCGTGTATAATATATATTTATGTATAGATTATAATCAATGATTTATGCGCAATCATGTGTCATATTTAAGGTTGTGTTGGACTAGTATAGCTGCAACTGCAAAGTACATGCATGCACTTGACATACCTAAAATTATGTTTGTACATCCAAAAACCTTTCCACCGCTGTATGGTAGACAACATTCCACTGCAGCCACAGATAGACAATTAACCTGAATGTGGTCATATTTTTATTTGCTTCATTAAATACCATGCAATACAATGGAAATACCTCAAAGTGGTACGACTAAAATTCTATAATACGTAACGGCAACGTTTGCTTGTAACAAAGACAAGAATGTACATGTGCAATCACAACACAGTATAATTATTAAGACTTCGCTGCATTTCAGTTTACGACATCTATCATTATCAGGTATAGCGGGAAAAAACATTGAAGTATTTCAGAAATATGTTTAGAAAATGTAGGATAGTACCGGTAAAACAAAATTGGCACTTAACTATAGTTCTCTGGACTACCAGCTGAACAAGTTATATAATATTATACTTCTAACTATCTAACAATTTTTGAAATAGTTTTATTCTTTATGAACTAAGACTTCAATAGTGTTTTGTTTGTTACTACGTACATTGTTTGTTATTACGTACATTGTTTGTTACTACGTACATTGTTTGTTACTACGTACATTTAAAGGAGAAGAAGGAGAACATGAACACACTTCCGGTCTATCAGCATCCTCGAAACACAGGCCATTATGACTAAATAATGATAAATTAATGGCCGGTGTTTCGAGGATGGTCAATCATATAATACAGTTCAAACTCCATTTCCTTGAGAAGAATGCATGGTTTGGGCTAACATTAACGTTATTATACAAACATTTAACAGTCAATGCAAAATATACTAAATGATTTACTAGCCCTAGAGGAGCATAGTCCTCTAGATAAGTCTATATAGGCTGGGACTATATATATGTATACATGTGTGTGTGTGTGTGTGTGTGTGTGTGTGTGTGTGTGTGTGTGTGTGTGTGTGTGTGTGAGCGCGCACGTGTGTCTGTACGCGCGTGTATGTGAGTGTACAAGTGTGTGTGCATTATAGGCCTATATAGTAAGTTTATCTGAAAATAATACTATTGGATTGAAGTCATTATTGGTTTAGCCTATATTAACCATTTATTTTATGTTTATTTTCTCTTCTCGTCTATTCTAAGATGTTGGGTTTTTTTTGTTTTTTTTTAATATCGAAATGTCCTCTCCCAGAAGGGATGCATCTGATGAATTCTTCTTCTTGGGGCGTTTTTATTTTCTGCATTAAATAATAATGTGTACGATATAATCTAAAAACAAATTCTAAATTAAAACTACAATTATTTTCTTCATATTGTATTTCTATTTGCACACTATTGTACGCTAGCGGTGATGCGGTGAAACAGGTGCATATAAAAAGTAACGCCCACTCCAGGATAGTCTACACACAGATATACACCATCGTTTATTATATCGTTGATTAAAACCAGCGAAACGTGCTACGCCAAGCGAGAGAGGGAATCCACAGGCTATGTCACGTGATCACTTCGTCTGGACTTGGAAAGGGTCGATTTGCATAGGGAGCGAGACGGGTCGAGTTTTGTACAGGAATAGTTCACCCACGCCTGTCAGTGAGCAACCGTAAAGGTAAATGCAACTTCATTTGTAGATTCTGCATCCTATATATATTCATTTGGACCGCGGATTGCGAGCGTATGGCATAAAAATTTCCAGCTTCTAATGTCCGTGTTTACCTCTATCCTCCAATATGGATGTCTTGACCTCGAGCGCTTAGCACGAGAAGTACGCTGTTCGCTGACTGATAAACTACAACCCGTGTATATTTCAGTGAAATATGTTATACCCACGTGTCCATCAATGATTACGGGAACGTTGTGTATTGTCAGTTTCAGTTATATGTACCGTTATTTGCACGATTACGTGCGCAACGAGCACCCCCACGTTTTGTAGTGAGAAGTATTTCATACAGGCTTCTATTTATAGCCTCAGCCACTCAGACAATGACTGAATAGACCTGCATGTCTCCAGCTCGGATCGTTCACAGTTAGATTATACTTCTACTTCTGTTTACTTTCTCTAGTGTGTCAAAAATAATAATAGGATTTTTTTTTTAAAGATCCCTTGACGAGGTACTACCATTTCTAGAGATAGCATTACATCGAGAGAAAATTACATCGCCGTCTTGAAATGTACAAATGATTTATTTCAACATGTCAATGTCAGACAACATGCACGAAAACCCGCGAAACTAGCTAATGTTATATCAGCTATATCACCTACTGGTTATATATACATTGTTGTAGAATTGAAATACTGTGTTGTACCTCCTCATAAAACAGTACCAATGTTGATGGTTATCTTCTACATTGTTTTTATACTTCAACATTGTTTCTTTAGTTAAAACACTGTAAACTTGTGACTCATGGACAATATTTACTGTAATTTTTAATGAAGATCAGTCTACAAATTGATGGTGAGCAGATGAGATTAATATTTTATTTTAGGTATAAAAAAACACAATACTGCACAGAAAATAACTTGCATGTGTAATTTTACAATACTGATGTGTGAGACTGACTGAGGTACATTAGTTGTATACTATATTAACTATATGTGGTATATGGATAATAATTTTTACTTCTAATGTCCAGCATATTCTGTTTTCTGTCAATGAATGCTTAATGCAACTGTTTGACGCGCATAATCATTAAATCAATGAGACACATTCAAGGTGATTGGTCAAGATTATTGAATCAGTGTCTAGCTGAGAGTTGCTATGGCGATTAGCTCAATGGGCTGACCTGCGGTTTAGCATCCAAAAGTTTGCATAGCAGAAAGAAATTGGGTTCTACACTTTTTACTTGTTCGCTTGAAAGGATTGTCTGAACACTTTACTATCAATTACTATCAACTGCAGATACTGTAAATCATTCATGATTGTTTTTTTACAAGTACACCTTGAAATTGTGAACTATGACTAACTATGAACAACACTGTAGTATGTATGTATGTTGTGTGTCGCATATGGTGTTTATGTTAACTTGCTTATTCAATGCATATATTGATTGAATAGTTTATATAATAATATTCCCACTGAATACTGTAGATAGATTTATGGTATTAACAACTGTGAATTGCAGAATGGCCTAATACAGTTTAGATTACACACAGTTTTAATAATCCACTCAGTTTATGTCGTCCACACGGAACACGTGTGTATTTGTATCGCACAGGGAAATCCAGAATCTATTTTTGTCACTAATGTTAAATACGATGTACAGATGTACACTTGTTCAGATCACAATTGTACACCATTGATTGATTTTCACTAATCTTTCACATCTGAAATATTTTGGGGAATCAAGATAAATGTCATGATGACATATATATTTAGGAAATATCTCCATATGTTATTCAGAGTTGCATGTTGGTGTTTTTTCTTGCTGACTGACAAGCTCAATAAATATCAATAATAACACAGGGGTTGTGTGTACTGCTCACACACAGGTATTTAAAATAACATTGTCATCCCATTAATCCAATAATCTGTGAGGTGTGACAACAGTGGTCAGTTGATGGAGATTAACAGGATTAAAGGAATGTTTGTGCAAACACCTATTAACACTACTGAGTCGCTGATCCATGACAATTAACATGCTTAACGAGCTAAACGAGCTAATCAATGCTAATCCGTGACTAATTAATCAGTTAAAGTATTGTCTTGTTGATTGTGTTTATCACATGTGTATAGAAGGGAATAAGTTGTAGGTATAGCAGTCATTTAGGTGAGATGTTGGCTTAATTAGACTACTTTCACTTTCACATACATATCCTAATTCTCCTGAGCATGAATAACTAGTTAAATTCACAACAAGCAAAACTATCCATTGGATGACATAGATTCTGAATCCCCATGGAATTATATTAAATTTTAATTAATTAAAATTGAATTTATCGCACATTTCTATTTTACTGGTAGGTCAGGCTTATCTTTCAGACAATAACATCATTTATGTTTAGAATAGCACGTGGCTCAATTTGCATGAGTTGTACGTGTCAGACTTTATCCTTCCAGCTGCGCATTAACCTTCTCCCTGCTGAAATAAAATCAAAGTGTTCTATTTCTGGCAAGTTAAATCGCCTTCAGCAGGGAGAGGGTTAAATTAAAGGTAAGACTGGGGAAACATTGGGAACAAACATTTTATGTAGTCATGACTGTTCGCATTTTATTAAAATCTAAAGGTCGCATTAAATTAGTGACGCATTCATTTCGTGATTTATGAAAGGAGCTGCTGAAATTCTCCCCCTCTGATTTTGAACTGCTAAAATTCTCCCCCTCTGATTTTGAACTGCTGAAATTCTCCCCCTCTGATTTTGAACTGCTGAAATTCTCTCCCTCTGATTTTGAACACAATATCTACATTCTGTAAAGATTTCACTCCAATGATGTATGTTTCAACATCAAAATTTATTTCACACATCTCTTCCATGATCATTCATCACAAAATTAAATACATCTGATTTCAATAGGTGCCGGCAACCAGCAAACTTGTCCGTCTATTTCGGAGTATTTACCTAATTTTGCCATATACTTTCAATCTTGCTGATACTACTTTGTAGATGAAAGTATGATCTATGCAGGTCTTTTGCCTCTTACTTTTGCTACTCTGCCACTTGCTTCCGATTCTATTGAAACCACTGCATCTGTATGTTTTGTATCCATATGTACACTCGTGGTACAGTACGCGAATCGTTAAACTGTGCATCGCGGTGCACCCCTACTGCTGGCACAGCCGTTGCCGATACCAATATCAATGATGTGAATGTCCTGGGAGATTCGGATTATCTGAACATGTTCAGATCCGGAACCTATCGTAACTTTGACAATCCTTTTTAAGAACTGAGACCTCTTGAGCAGACTTCCTGTATCTGGATAAGTAGCGCTATAAATTCTACCAGCGTTTATCAGCGACTAGCGCCCACCAGATTATTATTGGAAAGTACCGTGTCTATATTTAGTATGATATGATGTGAGAGAATGACCTAGTTACCTGCTTGATGCAGAATCGATGGTGCTCGCCTGTTCAATGCAACTGTGTGCATAATTCCAAATTTAATTATCAATTTTGTTTAATGGAATATACTGTAAATTCTGTTGGAGTGATACATATCTATTAAAGTTTTATCACTGTCAGTTGGATATCTTGGAAGTATTCAAGCAATAAACATGATAAATGTATAGGCCTATATGAGTGGGTTGTAAGTTTTAAACTGTCTGCACATAAATACACTGTGGCTGACTAACAGATTACAGGAAGGAAATGTGTCTAGTGTTCCGACTGTTTTACATACTGTTGTCATGGTAACAACATACACATTAACATTTACGTTTTTGTTTCATTATTAGTTATAGTTTCAGAAAAATTATTTCATCTTTTTTTGGGGGGGTAGCATATTATGATAGATAGATCACGTGTGGCATTATAGGACATGTGTGGCATTATAGGACATGTGTGGCATTATACATGTTATAGTACCTGTGTTGTATTCCTAATGGCCTGTGGCATTAGAACAGTATGGCATTATAGGACCAGTATGGCATTATTGGACCACTAATGTAGCATTTATAGGACCACTAATGTAGCATTTATAGGACCACCAACGTGGCAATATAGGACCACCAGTGTGGCATTGAATGACAGCTAGGACCTGTGTTGTATACTACATTATTCCCTGTGTAACATTATAGGACTAGTGTGGAATTACAGGACCACTCTAGGACCTGTGTGGCATTATAGGACCACCAGTTTACCATGGCATAGCAGGACCTGTAGTGTGGCATAGTAAGATTGCTGTGTACAAGGTATGGCATGGGAACACTAGCTGGGGAGGAGGGGAGTCGGGGTATTCGTTCAGCTGAATCACATTATGCTGTGAGTCATAATTAGTATTGCCAGATCAATGCTATAGGCTGTGTCTGACGGACTGCTACAGTGCTAGGAGTGCTAGGAGAGTGGAATTTGTGTGTACGCCGCTGTTAATGTCTTCTGTGAATGTGGGGTTGCGTGCTGAAAGCAATTTTGTCTTTCTGACCAAGTCGATACACTTGGCATCAATACTTTGGCAACTAAATAAATATGAAGATTTTGTTTCACTGCTCAATGCTGATTTTGTGTCGGTAGATATGAAATGTATCTTCACTTATGGCAGGTGAAGTATTCCCGCAAATGTAAAACATTAAATAAATCGAAAAATATATGAAATGGAGCCATTAGTTACTTATTGGTTGGAGATTTTTTGAAGATCTGTAAGATATACTGGTATGTAATTAAGGAGATAGTGTCTCCGTTATTGAGAAGATGCACATGATACGCAGGTATTTTAATGTGGAAGCGCCAGTACTGTAAACATTAGCTGGGAAATTGATGTGGAAGCATCTGCGTATCTGCTAATAGGAAGCTACGCGCCTGATACATATGCTACACATGATACGATGCACAGATATTGATTTCTGTTATTGATAGAGACGATCAAACCTTGGAGTCTGACAGAGAGGTCAAGGTGAACATCCTGTTTCCAAGGTCATCCAGACATGGACTTCACTGACTAGTATAGATTACTGTTGCCCTGTGTATCTCGGTATCGCCTAGTAACTTAGCAGTCGGCATCAACTAGTAATAGTCAGTATTAACTAGTTATAGTAGTCAGTATCAACTAGTAATAGTAGTCAGTATCGACTAGTAATAGTAGTCAGTATCAACTAGTAATAGTAGTCAGTAACAACTAGTAATAGTACCACCCAAGCTGTTCACAGTTGACAGTAGGCAATATTCCGAGGAGAATTTTCCGCATTTAAATTGGAATTCCCCAGTCTATTTTAAGACAGTAGATGAGGCAACGTGTTCGGATTGTTGTATCGACCTAATTCATTCTTGCTTTTTATATTACGGCTTCGCCTGGCTTCAAATTATTATTTATACCAATAAGAATATTTGCATCATCGTTCTATCAGATATATATACATTAAATATCATGTTTTTAATAAGCAATTTTAACACCTCATCAATTGGCTTAAAAAATATATCGGGTGTTGACGGGGAGGGGAGCTCACATACACAAGGTCATGTGTTATCAATGCGCAGTGTTATGTAAGGTCATATAAATAGAAGAGTTATTGAGTTCTTGATAAAGTGAATATTTTATTTCCGAGATCTAATTGTAATTACATCAAATTCACAGTAATTCTGGCTTCTATCAACATCAAAATTGCCGAAAACATTGCAATTATTAACTTATATCTTGACATCAACCACATTACCACTAAGGTAACTTTCAACGTCTGATCAATATTGATATAAAATAAATTAATTGTGTACATAATTATATATAAATTTATGAATTAATGGCAATTCACAGGTGATAAAAGATTTCATGTAGTCATCTGCATGTAAATAAATCATCACGTAATACTGCGTTCATATCTTTGCCATTCTATGGAATCAGGTCACGATATACGAGCAGCGAGAGTCTGCACGCTCAAGGTCAACTTTACAACTCCGTGGCTGGAGTAACTCGGTCCAATAGACCGCGTGTTTACATCCCACAGCGGGCTATTAATAGATTTTTCTGGACTTCCCCTCAGACTCGACTCGCGATGTCACACAGCGCAGAATTCTTATTGCAAGTCAAACTGCAGCGCTACAGTGCACGTAATCTTAGATATGTTCTGTCTGATTGTTAAATAAAGTAGGAAGTTTATAAATGAGAATAGATTTAGCCTTGCTCCGAGATGTGACCTGAATTCTATCTGGGTGTTACACACGCGTCAACGACATCACGTAATTTAGAACTTGGCGACACGTACAGAAATCAGCTGGCATTATTATTTTTTTTATGAAGTAGTTTGTGAAATTCTCAATCCACGGCATAGCTTTCTTCGGCTTGTTTGAATTTTTTTTAGAAAAAAAACCAACCTAACTAACTGTTCAGTGTGAATATTGTTGATTGCAGTAGCGAAACAACGTTGTAGAGGATTGTCACATGTTACCATTAGATAACTATTCAAGGAAAGAACAGATATCGAGTGACCGTTTAAAAACAAGATAGCGAAACAACAATTATACTGCAATAGAACTATTAATACAACTACGACTTAATTCACTGAGATTACCCATCCTTTTGCGATCACAAAACGTTTTGAGATTACAATACGTTTTGAGTTTATGGAGCCTTTTTGGTATGATTTCAAGCTCAAGATGAAATTTGATTTGATATGAGCAAAAATAAATACATAAACAATATGAGAAAACATTAAGTTGAGCATGAAATAGTACCCAATAAAGTTATAGTGTTATATAACGTTATTACAACATTGTAAATTATAATAATGTTATCATAACATTGTGAGTTTGTCGGGATATTATTCTTTCTAAATCTGTATAAAATAATAGTTAGAATACAACTGGAATTTTCAAAATGTTTTTCCAATTTTATTCATTTTTGTTTTGTTATTACACGAGAAAAAACCCAACTATCTTAAATAATTCTTCTGCTGAATACATTGCTATGAATGACGACAGGTATTTAACACGCTATTTGACATTCATGACGGGAGTGTCCTGGAGAATGGGTCCTCGTACATGACTACACATCCATGCAATGCTGGCGTGTGTACACACACATATCTATAATCTGGGTCTGCTCAGTCCTAGCATTAGTCCTAACCTTGCCAACTACACTGGCTCACTGACCTGTGACCTATCTCCATGGATACCTAGCTCTACGTACTTATATGCCCTGTGGAGGAGAGTAGACTACACACCATGCACACATACAGTAACAAATGCACTCACAAACACATTCATACACACACACACACACACACACACACACAGATATTATATATACATGCACATTATAACACACACATACAAATGCACTTTATGCACACATAAACAAACATACATATGACACACACATACACACAAACACGCTATTTACACTTGCACTTTATACACACACACACACACAAACACACACACACACACACACACACACACACACACACACACACACACACACACACATACACACACGCAGCGCACACGCACGCACATACTCAGATACACGTAAGCAAAACAATTACAGTTTCTGCATTCATCGATTTTTACTGTACAAATTCTCGGTGCTTTGTATGTTTGCTTTTGCAAAGTTTGCGTGAAATAATTAAGTTCCAAACATGTTGCAGTATTCGTTGAATGTATTTCTGAAATGGATAGTGGACAGATTATTAAAGCAACCAGGCAATGTCGGACTAAATTGGATGCTCTCAGATGGCATACAAATGTAAATACCTGCGGTTTGATTATCTTGTTTTACCTTTGTAATATTACAGACAAGTGACAATGTCATGTTCTAATAACAGCAGCTGACCATAGCGTTTCCAGTAGTCGACAAGATTGGTTCAGTTGGAATTATTTAGATGATTTCGCCAAGCCCACTACAATAGTAACTCTTTGATGTTGTCAGTACCATGAACGAGACACAGCGAGACTTGATTCATATAGCTTCTCGTTGCCCTGAAGGCCGCTGTTTTCTGTAGACATCCTTGTACCTAGATCGTGAACCACTTTTAGCCATACACGTGAAGTACATATGTAGCCCACGGGGCAGACAGTGTATTATCATCTCATGGCTTTTGAGATTCCCGGAATATAAGTAGTTCTGGAGCTCTGGTTAAATACGGAAAGCTCTTCTATGATATGGACCTAGAGTGGTAGAAAGTCACCTACCATCTGAAACTATCTGTCTCCAAATGACTTTATTAATAATGTTAGCTTAACAATAATTTGGCTTGGTAAGTCTGTACTGTATACGATCAGACGTATGCTTTGGAGATAAACCATGGACAGACAATACCATGAATCCCGTTCACTGACTTTGAGCGGGCCATTGAAGTCTCCACAAGATAGACGTCATGTGGTCAATCTAGTGACGGGTTACAATAATACAAGACAAGACAAGACAGGACAATACAAGACAAGACAAGACAAGACAAGACAAGACAAGATTTATTTCAGAATTTCAGGCCACATGACCCAGATTTCATACATATATATATATTATTTTTTTCATTGGCAAATTTATTTTAAGGAACATGTACAGAGATTATAATACAGTAAAATGTTAATTTGTTAACAGTTGTTTGGAATTTAATTTCGAGGGGAAATGATAATAATACTAATACTGTGGAATATATGTTTTCCTACTGGTTTCATAAAATGGACATTTTAAAAGCAAATGATATTCATCTTCAACTTGATTCAGATTACATTTTGTACACATAATAAGATTCATATTTACATGTTCATTACAATAATACATTATCATATACGAGATAATTATCATATACATTATCATGTGTACGAGATTATCGGGCTGTCCGAGCTTTTACGAGATGAAACATCTTGCCTGAACATCAAGACATTTTCTGCATAAATTGTACTACGACCTAACATTCACACATTTCTCTCAGCAATAAGAATCCATGCATAATAATATTATTGTAATTGTTAAACTGCTTTGTAATTTCAGCTGACACTCATCAGCCTGTTGGACGCGTCCGTAGAATTGAGATAGCCACGTGGACTATATCCTGTCAGATTGACCCCAATCACATAGCTTGTCTAGCAAAGGTGTTGGTGGTAAATTACAAAATTACTGCGCGGTTCAGCTTGTTTGTCTCTGTACGTGACTGCGATATTCGAGACCAACATCTCGTGAATAAATTGCAATACATCGCCGGAATAATTGACGAAGTTTTTCGTCGCCTCTTGAACATGTTGTACATAAACTTTGACAGTTTAGACATAGATTTCACATCCAGTTATTTAAGAAAATGTTGTTCATACAGATACACTGATAATAACCTATTTCATTTTAAATTATTGGTTTCAATGTATCTAGATGGATGTTTTCTACAATGGCATGCATTTTATTCCGGGAATTTATCCATACATGTATACTGAATAGAATTCTTTATTCAAGCTAGTTTCTACTATTCAATATGGTAACACAAGCTTTTCGTAAAGTTTTGTGGAAACTAAATCTCAATAGGAAGTCGAAGTAACGTGGAATCTCGTTCCGAGAAATTTTAGTTTGGGCGCACTTTCCGGGAAACTGTAAAGGGATAATGATGTT
>JAVCKZ010091394.1:0-5000 GCA_034780755.1 Lepetodrilus elevatus
ACAAACACACACACACACACATGCATGCACGCACACACACACACACGAACACACATGCATGCACGCACACTCACATACACATGCATGCACACACACACAAACACACACACACACACATGCATGCACGCACACACACACACACGAACACACATGCATGCACGCACACTCACATAAACATGCATGCACACACACACACACACACACACATGCATGCACACACACACAGGACCATTACCGATCCTGGGATTCGAACCCAACTTACCTGATAGCAAATCCAACGGTTTATCGTCTGAGCCAAATGGGTTTGCTATTCTGCTGGCTGTGACCAGTAGGAGCATCTTATTTATCCCACCCGGCTACACATAAAATATATATTTTTTGGAGGGGCTGGGGGAGAGAAACCAGTAATCCCTGATAATAAATTAGCATTTGAGGAAATTAGGAGAAAACCATACATATGACAACCTTTTCAATATCTTGTCAGTAATATCTGCAGATGCTAGGTGACAATATTTCTTAGAGTTTACGAGTCAGATCATAACATAACAATAATTGAAAGCAGAAATCTGAAGACAGTTGTTGATATAAATAATTAGTTCCTGAATACTAGCCCAAAATATGAACTGGATGCTAAAGAATTAAGTTTAACCCTTTCCCTGCTGGATTAGGCACTGCTCTCTAGGTTGCCTTCAGCATGGGGAAAGTTAAAACATGGTTGCAGTTTAGTAGGTGGCAAGATGGCCGACACTCATCAATCAGTACTGCAGAGACCTCTCTGACAGTTTGAGGTAAAGCAGGAACTATTTTAGTACATCATTAGTGATTGGAAATGTATTCAGTGACATCCTGGAGGTGTACTAAGCCCTAGGTATTTGTACTGTTTGACTTCCTGTATGCTTGACATTCAGGTAGCAACTAGTACAGGTTGAGGTGGACGCAAGGTGACGGACTGGAAAATATACATGTGTGCCAAGTCGACTAGTGACATGAATTAAGCTTTCTTTCATATATTATGCAGCATTAAATATCAATCATATTGTATGATAGATATTCAATGGTATTCATGCTTGACATCCACATAACAAACAGAATGAGATGAACATTGTGAGATCACCACTCGATGCACGCATGCACGCAAACATACACGCATGTACACGCATGGACACACACACACACATACACACACACACACACACACACATACACGTGCAGACACGCACACACACACACACACACATACACACACACACACACACACACACACACACTGCAGGTACGATGATATGTGCGAATCAATACAAACTGATAGGAATACAAAACTATCAGATACGAACCAAGAATAATTGACACGAATTAACACAATGCAACTTACGAATAGCCTTCAATTCGCAGGACCGTTGCGATTGTTTTGAACTTTTCAAAACAATGGTATTGGCCTGCGTTGGGGCAGATTCAATATAAACTTTGCAGCGAACTAATAAGAAGTAATTCGAATCAATACGATCATGCACGATGCACAACGAACGCCTATTCGTATTAGTTTGCAGCTAAAAATCGCCAGTGGGACCTAAGCATTAGATGGAATGGGACTAAACGCGTAAATTATGTGGGTGATTTTCAAAGGGTGGGTTGTGACACACCCTGAAACAGGTTATCTCAGTTAGTGAGGCTGAGCTTATTTTCATGACAGTTTTGTAAACCTTATCAAACATGTTATAATATTTTGTTCTTATCATAAATTATCATGTGTCTAAAGAATTTGATGATTTTGATGTTGTAGTAGTGTTTATTTACACAGGATAAGCGATTATTGACACAATGTTTGTACCACATGAACACAACGAAACACAACATACTTCTATGAAATATTTCACTTTTACTGCACCATTAAACTTAAATCCTCAGATACATAAAAAAACATTGTTCATAGAAAGATTTTCAATATTTTACGACAGTTTTATTCACTGCGGGTGTTTGACTTGTGTGACAAAAACTTTAATCAGAGAGCATGCTGGGAGTACACTGAGTCACTGCGATACAGTCTTTATTCACTGCGATACCGTCTCTATTCACTACGAAGATGAGTCACTACAGAAATCACCCACGGTAGAACTTAGCAATACTTATATGCACCCATAATCATAATGTCAATATTTACAACTCACTTCTGTTGGTATGTTATTTTTTTCTTGCTCTTCGAGTTATATATTGGTTCTCTGTTTGCACAAATAATTTATCGTGGGACAATTTATTGTATTACGTTTAATTGGTACATAGCAAGAAGCAATTGTTCAACGACCTGGGTAGAAAACTATTCATCCGCCACGTCAATAGGACGAGTGGTTGTCAGAAGTCCTTGTTAATAACATGCAATAATGGAACCGCCCGTCTGGGACGAATGGTTGTAGAATGAGATTAGTCTATCACTTTATCAGGCACACAAAATGCTGTCCTTAAATTAATATGTCTATGGATGTTTGATAGTCATTACCATTTTTAATATTTTGATTTATGTCTTTCAGTTTTATTTATTTTATTTTATTTTGTTTAAATTGGGGATTGCCTGATTAAAGATACTGTCACTTTCAAGATTATTTCATTGGAATGTGTCTTTCATTTATTATTTTATTTTTATTTGTTATTAGTGCAACTTGCACATTTATAGCATGAGGAAACCTGCAACACCTGCAACCCTGAGTGTGGCAATAAACCTGCAAGCACTAGCTGATACTGATGGATCAATTAAGCAAATACATTAACATAGAACTCCCTCGAAGCATCAACACAGTTTTTTAATAATTATTCTTTAACAATAAAATGAAATATACTAGGCTATATTGAGAATGGATATATACATAGAGAATGATTATAATGATATTTTTGTGTGTGTGTAATTTCAGATCGCAAGTAGCAACAAGACACATCTGATAAATGATGACGTTCTTCTGAGTGTTAACGGTATATCATGTTCCACACCAGAAGAAGCTCGTCAGCTGATCGACAGCGCCTTCCGTACACTCACTCTCACAGTCTGGAGGTAAGGAAATACACTAAGATTACTTCATATGCCAATAAATAGTATCTTATAACAATAATTATGTGAACATGTCCAAAGATTTTAGCAAATTGTTACTGTAAATTCTGTTTGTTATGTAATAAGATTTCCAATAGGAAACTTGAGGCAATCAAATGACAAGCTAAAAAATATTTGAGAAACATTATTTATTAATTTAATAATATCTGATACAATTATTTCCTGCTGCTAGGAGTGCATCCCATTAAGAAGGTGAGTCAATTGTTCTTATGAATTCACATTGTTGTTTAGTTATGTTTGATCCTGTTGACGTTGTTATGTTTGATCCTGTTGACGTTGTTATGTTTGGTCCTATAGTTTATAGACATGCAATCATGATTTGTTGACACATTTCATGGTCAAACATACTTTACATGAAAGTATGTACATTTAATTTATCTACGCAAATATTTTGGGCAACAAGCCACATTTTCTGCATGTCCCAATGGTTTTCAATATTTCACATTTATCTTATTTCAGGTTTTCTTTTTATACTTGTTTATGTTCAGATTTGACCAAGTCCTGTCCATCGTGGAGACAGGGTGGGTCATATCTTGTTGACATCCTTGATACATGAACATACACCTGCTTTGTGTGCCACAAACGAACTTGTGCTGATCACCTTAATACAGTCAAACCCCGTTATACATGTTATATCGGTCTCTGTTATCACAGTTTCCCCCGCTTACCGGTCAACTTTTAACCAATACAGATTTTCTACTATACATTCTTTAAATCGATTAATGATTGATCCCATGATCCGGTTGTTTCGCTTACCGGTTAGATATTAACAAAAACGGAAGTGTCTGGTATAACAGGGTCTGACTGTATGTATCATCTGAAAGATCCTATATAGAATTAAGTGTGATTGCATGGTACATTTGGCTACCGTGGGTACTCGTGAACCTAGACTGTAGATATTGTGGGTACTCGTGAAAGCTAGCAGGATGTAGCTGTCTGCCAAGTTAATTATTACCTCTATCCAACAGTACAATGCCACTGAATGTGCATTGAAGTAATAATATATTAAATTGAATGAAGCTCTCCTAAAATATCGTTAATATTCAACTCTGTCCAGTTTCTGTATGGTTTAAATCTATGAAGCGGCAGGGTTATGACAGCTATATATACTTGCCTTGTAAAGCACATGTTAGCACAACGATTTGGTACCATACAAGTATTCATATTTGTATAATGATTATGGTTATGATTATGGGAATGTGCGCAGAATTCAGTTAACCTAATAACGTGTATATTCAGTAAACTGTGGTGTATTAGAAACAGTTGAATGGCCTCAACCTCAAGACACTGGCTTTTGTACTACAGGGTAAAATAAAACTGCATTAAACCTATTTAGCCGGGTATGATATGAGATGCTCCTACTGGTCTTGTCAGAGGGGTTACCCCTTTGGCTCAGTCAGTAGAGCGTTCGACTCGCAATCCAGAAACTCAGGTTCAAACTCCAGGATCGACATGGTCCTTGGTTACGTGTGTGGTTCATTGCAACACAATTTGATCCAGGTGCAAACATTGTTACCAGGTTACTTTATTTCTGGGATTCCAAAGCACAGACTGTATCACTTAGACACCGAGAAATGTACACTGTAATGTTTGACACCTGTCACATTACAAATCAGAATCTTGTCTTACGACATTTTTCTCGATAATTCTGGACATGACAACACAGATATGACATGTTTATCTTCTTGCGGATGCTGCAGGGCCGGTATTCATAAAGGGGCTTAAGTCCGTTTTTGATGACCAAATATATAGCAAAAACTGACTTAGCCCCTTTATGAATACTGGCCCAGTATTTGAAGGAATCGTATCAAGTACAGTGTTAGAAATTCTGAAAATATCAAGGGGGGGTCATTCTCAATAGGCCCAAAGTTAATGGTGGTCAAATCTGTAATTTTCAGGTGGTCAC
>JAVCKZ010091394.1:10000-11714 GCA_034780755.1 Lepetodrilus elevatus
TCCGTGTTCATTTTTGCGTTTAATCATCTTACCTGTATTATTGATTTCTGTTGTGTTTCTTTATGTTGGGATAACGTGCAGATATAATAATCAAACACGATTATGATTACAGAATTCCAGCTATTTTTATCCATAGTACGTTTGCATTGTTGTTTCACTGTAAGGTGATTATTCCGCCCAATGTTTGGCATTCCACCTGTGTGTGGTGGAGAACCATTCCACCTGTGTGTGGTGGAGAACCATTCCACCTGCGTGTGGTGGAAAACCATTCCACCTGTGTGTGGTGGAGAACCATTCCACCTGTGTGTGGCGCAGATCCACTGCTAATGTCTGCATGTTTGATGTATTACCTGGGGGTGGGTGGTAGCATAGTAGTAATTTTTTAGACATGAGCCAAAATTATCGAGTTCCAACCTGCCCCAGGCACCCATCGTAAATTTTCATGGGATATTTTACCAATGCAATCATGATAGGATGTGCATTGTGCAGTCTGTACTATTGTATTGCAGTTGCCATCCTTGATAGCAGGCTTACTGCTGTACTAGGGGCTATTGGTGTTGCATGTTTCCTACTGTAGTAAACTGATGATACATATGTTAGCAATTGCAATGCACATCTTGCCATAGAATAAATCACATAGTTGGATAAAGTTGGACAATTGGATAAATTATTACTGATTTATAAAGTAATGCCTCGACTGTTGACACATTACATTTTCCAAGTGATAGTAGAATCTCGGGAACATTTATATTTGCATGTTTAGCATATTTCAAATATACCATATTGGCTTATCATGTCATATAAGTATTCATATGAATTATGCAATAAAAATAACAATTTATAAATAAAACAAATGAACAGTGAATTTTCTTCTCACTCTTAAACAATCGACAGAATACAACTCATTGCTGTGGGGCATGGTAACATACTTGATGACATGTGATAATATATTTATAAATTTATTGCTGATGGCGTTTGATGTTCAGTCTTGTAGCCAATCACTCAAGTGGACATGACGTGTCGAAATCACTGGGGCGATTCCGCGCTCGCAGCTCAAGTGCTTTACGTAGAGGATGTAAACTTCCCTTGGGGCAGCATCTAAGACGGCAGATGTTCATGTCGAAAATTAATATTTGGAACAGGTGATGGAGAAAATGTTTTGTAAAACTGAAAAGGCCATGGTAATCGAACATCATGATAGAAATATTGTTCTTCATGGGCATGTGCATACACACACACATGTATTCACACACATATGTATATACACTTGAACACACACACATATGAACACACACACACACACATGAACACACACATACACACACACACATGAACACACACACATACACACATGAACACACACACACACATATGAACACACACACATACACACATGAACACACACATACACACACATGAACACATACACACATGAACACACACACCCATACACACATGAACACACACATACACACACATGAACACACACACACACACACACACACACACATGAACATACACACACATACACACATGAACACACACACACACACACACACTCTCTCACTCTCTCTCTCTCTCTCTCTCTCTCTCTCTCTCACACACACACACACACACACACACACACACACAATTTGTTCAAATACATATTTGTCTTCTCAAGAAATCTCTGTTGTTCAGTATAACTCAGAATTAGTCATGTCTCAGGAACCAT
>JAVCKZ010091404.1:0-11713 GCA_034780755.1 Lepetodrilus elevatus
AACATAAAAATAATGCAGAAAAGATAACCAATTAATAACTATTCTTAAATATAGGTTAGGTGCCGTTTTCGCTATACTGTGGTGCCGTTTTCACCAAGCCATGGTGCCGTTTTCGCCAATTCGATGTTCCGTTTTCGCCAAATTGGTGCCGTTTTGACTGGTGCTACATTATTACCCCAGTCAATTGATCTGTGTTCACTCAATTTCCTTCTCAACTCCCTGGGAAGTATACAACCCAAGCTGCCATTCATATATGCCAGTTCAGTGAAATTCATGTTGTTGACAAGGACACCATCTAATTCTTAAAAACAGTAGTATTTTATTGCAAGATACCACAAATCAGTAACAAAACATGAAAACATCTCGCATAATAAAACACACATTCAGCAGTATTAAACTATACATTTGATATTATTTTCATTGGCACCATCAATATTTTGCACACCATGTATGTATCCAGGGTTCGCCTGCCCAGGACTGGTATTATCCCCAGGGAGACGAGTGAAATATCCCAGGTTATCAAGCACATTACCTACAGGGCAAGTAGTTCAATGACCGATAGAACACAGTGACAAGTGCCTCAAAAAGTTGATATAGAGCCCGGGGTATCCTTTAACCTTCTCCCTGCTGAATAAAATCAAAGTGTTCTATTTCTGCAAGTGATTGGGCAAGTTAACTCGCCTTCAGCAGGGAGAGGGTTAATGAAGCTCTTATATCCACTGAGAGACCATAACAATTATCTTTGCTGATAGCTATTACACTGCAAAGAGAGCACTATGGTCTCTTAGCGGATAAGAGAGCTTTGTGAAAGGATACCCTGGTATACATAAGAGTTACATTCACACTATCTGATGTGTATTGTTCAATATCCCTACAGTTTTGGCTGTGGGACCTCCGAGGAGGAATCAAGACCAAAACTGTTGGGATATTGACCATTACACCGAGGAAAGTGTGGATGTAACTATCTTATACCCCTCTTCCGGTCAAGTACTACATGGTATACCATTTAAATGTAAAATCTATGTAATTTATGAGAAAATAAATGTATAACATACTAGTGTAAGTTATAATGGATCACCGACCCACCAGATCACCCACGGGGACCCTCATCAACTGTTTATGCTTTTGGATTTTGTGCTGCACATGGATTTGTTGTAGCATGTGTACGTGACATAGTCATGTGACTTTCTTGAATCCGTCATAACTAGATAAACGAATGGTGTTATCTTCAGTCAGCTGTTCAGTCCCTGCTGGATTAGACAAGCAATGCTCTTTGGGCATCTCCAGTTGCCTCCAGCATGGAGAGAGTTAGCAATAAATAGAACATGGAGTGTAATATCTTATAAAGTTAATGCAAAGATAACATATGTTGTACTAATAGGCTATAACGACTTGGCAGTGTAATTAGCTATCAGCAAAGATAATTGTTATGGTCTCAGTGGATATAAGAGCTTCATTAACCCTATATATGTATGTTTTACCAAGCATAAAATAATTGTTGCAGCTTCTATTTCAAAACAAATCAATGCGAGATTCATGGTAAAATTATGAGGTTAATGCACAACTTACAAATCGCACATACATTTAAACACAGTGTCTTCGAAATAACTAAAATTATGACCACAATGAACATGGTGAACATTTATACAATATATAAATAAATGCTGTACTGGGAAGACTAAAGATGATAGATTTTTAAACAGTAATGCATAATGTAACATAAAGTATAAACCATTAAAATAAAAAAGTATAAACTTTTATATCAAATGCAGTTTACATAAAATAAACAAATGCAGAATGTCAGAATGATCAAACTAATGTGTGAGAATGCGGGAACAAATGTACATACTTGCATATCATTGTCCTCTGGTGGTACACTACCCCAGAAAACAGAAATTGCTGCAATTGGTGATTGTCGATAATGTGAATACAATGATTGTTTGATTATACAATGATTGTTTGATTATACAAATATCTGTCTGTATTCTTCAATGCTGCTCTGACACATTGGACACGGTCCATTGTCTCTGCACAGTCTCTGGACACAGGTCAAGCACAGGTGAGTGTGACCACAAGGGAATACGGCCGCATTGCGCTCTTGGTCAAGACAGACGATGCACAGCGCAGCGTCCGCAATGTCTCCCATCATGGCTGCTCCCTCACTGCCATCATTCTCTTCACGTCGAGAGTTATCCAAATTGTCGTCTTGCACGCGCGTCCTGTCGGCCTCTTCCTGAGAATTTGCCTCGTTTTCATTTTCTTGATTCTCCACCTCGTGTTGAATGTCCGAGTCAGTTGTGTGCTGGTGTTCACGTGACGTTCCCGATTCTCTCGGCCGAGGAGGTCGATTGTCTGCGATGCCTCTTGAATTCAACTGTTCTACAATGTTTTGAATAATCCTACGACGACCACCGTTGGGATGGTGGTTTGGTGTGTGTTGTCTAGATGGACTCCGAGTAGGTCTATTGTCATTATTTCTTGTCGTTGTTTCTTCAGGTTCAGGATTAGATGGTGCAGGTGTAGAACGAAAAACATATCCCTTGTAATCAAAATAAAGGTAGCATCCACACAAAAGAATCAGCCAACTCAAAGTATTTGTAGTTTTGTCTCCCATTCCCAAGATTCCTTGAATCAAACGAGTTGACATCCAAAACATAAATGAGAGGAAAGTGGAAAAGGTCTTGAATAAAAATGGCACAAATTGAAAGAGACTAGATATAACATGTGTAATTATATTTGCCACAAATAGAATAACAATGTAGAGGAGTTTCAAAATAAATTCTGAAAAACTATAAACGAAATCGAAGATGAACATTAATCCGGATTCGAGATCTGAAGGCATTGTGTCACTGTTGTATGGTCGTTGCACTGGTCAACCTGGATGTCATTAAACGGTTGCTATGAAATACATTCAAACAGCATTGATAATATCGATGCTGGCTACTTGCACAAACCCTAATTGTTTATCATCAACACAATGTTACTCAGTAACTTACTGTCAATGTGCACCGTTTGTTTACAAATTTGTACCACCACAAAAAGTGAACCAATCATGTAGTTACAGTCTCAATCATTTCATGGCACCAACGGTCGAGGTAGTGCACCTATTTCAATGTAAAACACGTTCCTACATACGGTAGTCTAATAATGTGTCGCTTTCAAAGCGAAAGTTCATTTTATGTTCATAAGGTTGCTTCCCTTTTTTTCTACTTTGCAAGGGAAGGGAAGTAACTCGAGATGTCCAGCTAGTATTTGGGGTACTACTGTTTATTATCAGTTGTCAGGCAAAATGATAGAATCGTTGTGTTCTTAACAATACAATTAAAAGCAGTTGAGCTTCCATTTAAAATATGTTCACAGAAACAATAATTTGCAAAATTACCATTATTTAACGTCCAATTACAGTATTTTTCCAGGTTTTCGAAATTTTGAAATCAATAGGCGTATCTAATTTAGTAATCTTAATGAAAGACTGCTAAGTCACAAGTGTAAGTCAATAATGATAAATATAATAATGCGTGACTAATTACAGTGATTATTGCATATTAGTGAACATCCTGTTCTGAAAATGTACTATGCTGCCAACAATGTTTACGTAACTATATATATTAGTTGTCTAGCAAGTATTATTAAGATTTTATCGGAAGTAGAAAATGGCGTCGCGTCTGTTTTGGGCGTTGAGTTTCCCCATACGTCAGCTTGTCTACAACAGTTCAATGAAAAATATGTTTTAATTACACAAGGCAGTTATTGGTAGATACAGCTAGTTTCCTGTATGACATAGTAAAGTAAAACTGTCCTTTTATGTCGAAACGGAACAATGCAATTCGATCAAATGTATCGAAGTTTCTACGACTTTTGCAGCACGGTTTCTGTAACCCTTTCTTCGGTTGCAGAGGTTGTAGCTAATGTAGCGTCTGCAAATTATCAAATTGTTTCCGTCGTATGTCATTATGTTACTCTTATAGCCACTACTTTATTCTGGCTTTTGGAACTGGTAGTGTACGCTTCATTGGATATCATTCACCACATCTGTGACTTCGCTTCCGATTTGTTTGGATGTTTTTGTACTTTTTGCTATCTGATATGGAAAATTGTGCTTTTGCTTTACAAGATAATGTGTTTGATACTGAGTGGTATTGAAACTCTTGCTGTGTGTATATGGACCGGTAGCTATGTGACTGTCACAACTTTGCGAAACTCGGCCATAGATGTTGCTGATTCCTGTGACATGACTTGGAGCTATGGAATGGATCTGTCGAAGTCGTTTATAGACACACTCGTTGGTGGGTTTTCCATGCTAGGATCCCTTGCGATATCGATAGTCAAGGGGATATTCAACGGTTTGGGTTACGGATTCGCGTCATTGCTTGAATGTTCCTGGAAATGTGGTCACAGGCTGTGCAGGTTCTGGGAGAATTTAACTTCGAAGTTAGCCGAGATGTTTACCTTCTCCAGAGAAGCGTATCTCGGCATCTTGTTGTGTTGCTTATTGTATATAATTGTCATAGAAATGATCAGGTTTTTCAACAACCGAGGAGTTTCTATCTCTAGCTGGTGGCAGAGCTTGACTAGGAATAGAAGACAGAGACCACAGTACATGCAGAATTTGTATGGAATCGACAGCGACTTTGAGAGCGATTTTGACTATGAAAGTGACGAAAATGACCGTGTTAGCGAAGGGACGGTCACTGAAGATAGTGATAACGACCAATCCGGCGATGATGAGAGTAATGAATCTGATGACGATGAAGATGATAGCGAAGGTTCACTGAATTCCCAGACGTTTTCGTCGGATGATAGCGATCACGAAATTGAGGTGCAACTTCCAGAACCCACAGAAAGATATAACTTGCGTAGCCGCTCATCAACACCAAACTGGGCACAAAAACCTGACATGACATCATCTGATTACGAAACTGAGATTGAGCGAGAAAAGGACAAAAGAAAGTGTGTAGTTTGTCAGGACCAATCCAAATCTGTACTTATACTTCCGTGTCGTCATATGTGTCTGTGCGTCGACTGTGCCGACCGTATTGTGAGATCTCGAATGCTGGAGCGACGTGTTTGTCCACTGTGTAGACAAAGAATCCAAAAGGTTATGAATGTGTACGTGTGAGAATTGTTTGTTTGTTGTAAGCTGAATGATACATAAAGCATTTATTTATTATTACATCCATAGTTATTCCAAACCCTGGTTCATGGATCCGCCAACCAGATTTATTCTACTTTTTTTTCTCCAAAGTAGAGTGAGTAAACTCCATATTCACTAACTCACTCTACTTTGGAAAACAAATATTTTATTATTATTTTACGCAGACAATTGTACTAATACTACAATAACAAAAGTATAACAATTATGGCTACTGACAGTGACAAGCAGTACTTTGAAAATAATTGTGCATTCAAATCTTAACAATTTATATGTTTATGGCAATTATGGATCAATTATAATATATTTCTGTTAATCAACCATTCAATTATTGCCAATTATTATTGTTTTTATATTGGACCCAACTAATTGGCCAAAATATCAAATTATTTTTATCTACTCTATATTTTCAAAATTATCGCAGACAAATCTGTAAACCAGGGAATCAAATAACTATGGCCTAATGTACATATATACATATGAATATCATTATCAATATCTTGTGAACAGTGGTGAATATTTGTAATTACTAATATCATGATTATAGAGATTACCAGGTTTTGGTTATGGTGGCATATTGTAAAACTTGTAAAACCTTTTAAAAAAAATGTTCCACTACTTTGGATATTTACATTTTAAGCATTGGGCATATTAGCTTCATCCTCTCCCGCAGGAGTACTTAATTACGCTCAGGACTCGCTGCAGTGGAATGAATGCATTCTTGAACGTAATTAAAGTACCCCTTGGGTGTGAGGATATTAGCTTAGGCTATTTATGACTAGTGTGTAAATATCTATATATAGCTACTGGGTATACACATGCTTGTTTTGTCCACTATACAATTTGTTCATCTTGCAAACTTATCACTATCATTGTATCAAAATGTTGTTGTATACTGAATTCAGTTTCATTCTCAAGATTGCCAAGATTTCCTTTGGACATTTGTCGCAAATGGGTGAAAGATTCCTGCAGCAATGTTATACTCTATATTCACTCACTCACACCTTTTGTCATAGTCATATTTCCTGTCAATCTTTCTAACCGTCAATCATCACATATGGGTGAAAGATTCCCGCTGTGATGTAAAACAATAATTCACTCACTCTGTCGGGACAACACAAAGAATATAAATAAAAATCATTGAATTACAGTAGTAACTATATATGGTAATGGGTCGGAATATTCAAGTTTGAATCTCATCTATGGACCAATATCTTTGAAGACGTGGATCGTATTTATGCCAGTTGCACAGAACAATTGTAGCTCTATAGAAGTTTCTGTGTGGCTATAGTATAGGACTTGCAACTTTTCTAGTTCTACGATCAATCTTTTGGAACCAGGAGCCTGAAGCAAGCTGTTGGTGACGCCATTGACACAAAGGTGTTGTGGCTTCTCCCAGTAGTAAACAGACCACTGAAATAATGCATAAAGATGTCCTCAATCTCAACTCTTTTAAATACAGTACTTATATAATAGTCCCCACTACCGGTACTCATTTGATCATGTTTAAAGTATTAAGTTAATAACATTTCATCACCAAAGAATATCTGATACAAGAAGTCAGTGTGAATGATGACACCACCAGTGAGCTTTTGATGTCATAAGGAGATTATGTTAAAATTCAAAGCCAATGTTTCATTATGAACATACTGAATGACAATATTCCGTTTTTCATGTTTATTAGTGTTTTTGTATCCATATTTGTGTGCACAATTGAGAAATCTGACTGATTTTGTTTTGTTGATGTGCACATGACTGTTATATTATTATTATTTCTCTTGTCAACGTTTGTTAAATTCATTCACAATATGTTTACCATTGATGTATTGAAATATTGATATTATTTGTCATTCGTCAATGTTGAAATGGTGCAAGTGTGCTACAATTTGTCTGAAAACATAATTGAGTACAAATAAAGATCTTCTGCAGATTTAGGATCGGGAAATGTTTTCTACTGTAATGAACTCCATGGGAACTGGAATCACCTGCAGTATGGCAGTTGTATACACACGTATAGATCATTATTATGTGATTGACCCCAAACTGATACAGGTCACAGTACACATGTTCAAGTTCGCTATTACGAATGATCATAGAAGCAAAAGAAACTGGATATTGAAACTAAAATACCATTGGCTAATACCAGAATACAACAAGGTCCGTATGCACAAACGTAGTTCTACCACAGTTTAGGCTAAACTAGGTTTAAGCGATGAGTTATACCACTGTCGGTGTGATCCTTAAACTACGTCTGTGCATAGGACCAAGTGTTTAACTTTAACCATCTCCCTGCTGGATTAGGCACTGCTCTTTTGAGCAACTCCTGTTGCTGTTAAGCATGCACTATTACTAAATTCGTATGCTTAACCCTCTCCTTGCTGGATTAATCACGTCTTTAGGGCATCTCTAGTTGCCTTCAGCATGGAGAGGGTTAAAGGAAGAACGTATTAGTTATTGGTGGTGGTGCTGGTCTCGCTGGAATGTCCTGCGGTAGTTGAAATATGGATCCTCCGCTCTGACATTATATACTGAGTTTACTGACAAACGTCAACAGTTCTTGGCGGGGTGTAGGCAGTGGTAGAAAGTTAGACTATGGAGCCAAAGGTTCCATGTTCAAGTCCTGTCCTGGGGCCTGGCATCAATGTTCGCGAGAAGTACCTTTCTGACGCATAGTTTATAAATATCTTGCAGGTTCCGTAATAAATGGACACATAAAAAATACTCATTATAAACATGAAAACTCACATCGACAAAAACTCAAGTTTATTTCAGTTGTTTAGATGCAGGGACGTTCCGTCGTCGATGCGTCGCCGATTTGCGTCTGATTTCGATCGCCTAGTGTGCTGGGCAACACATATCAAAACTAACATGCTTAGTATATACACAATAAATGTGCGATCAGTCGGCGACGGAAATCGCTAGTGTGCAGCCAGCATAAGTACACAAATAATTATTTGAAGAACACTAAATCCGACACACATCATGTACATGTACATGTATATATCGCATGTATCGGGTGGCCAAAAATAAACGTCCCGAACTTTAGGGGTTAATACATTTGTGACTAACCATGTTATTACTATGAAACTGCACACAACTGACGAATATGATGTTATTAATATATTCCGAAATCTGCAATGGCAGAGTCCAATAATTTGGGTTAACACATTTGTAACTAATATTATATTACATGTACTTCTAAGAAACTTCACACAAGTGACAAATATGATGTTCTTAACATATTCTGAAACTTTCAAGACCCTATGTAGCATATGTTTTCTTAAGTCGGGTAATTAATAACAGAAGTAAAAAACTGCAATGACAGATGCATCAAGCTGCATACCTTGAAGTTACTGAAATAAGTTATCAATATGGGCTCGACATACTTCAAAAAACTGCTCGAAAGTATTATTTTAAAACTTGAAATAGCATTCATGAACTTTCCAAGAGATAGTTCGTCCTAGCAATGTCTCATTTTTAGTTCACGTTCATTAAACACCTCCGTGTGTCCTTCGCATACTTCCTCTGAGAATGAATTCCAAATGGAATAATCTATTGGGTTAAGATCTGAATTTTGGAGTGGCCACTCGTATTTTGTTATGAACTCTTCCACAGACTGATCCAATTAGGCTTGAATAGTTCTAATAGTAGAAGTTTCACCATGTTGTTGGAAATCAAACAAAATTACCACCATGCAGGGTAAAGACGAGGGCAATCTGACAAGAATCTTTTTGAATAAATGGTTCTGCCATTACAGTTTTTGACTTTTGTTTTTAATTATCCGACTGCCGAAAAAGTATGTGACATAGGGACTTGAAACTTTACAAATATGTTGATAACATTATATTTGTCACGTGTGTGAAGTTTTAAAGTAACATATTTATTTATTAACCCTTAAAGTTCGGGACGGTTTTTTTTGGCCACCCGATATATATAGGGATCAAAGTTTGCGTTCGTGAATAGCAATGCGAATATATCTAAGATACTTTTAAATAGCATTCAAAGATTTTCATTGAATGTAAGTAGTCCTATTCCTATTTCTATTTCTTTTGGGCAAAACAAGTCTGTTTGTATTACACAGGAAACTAAGGCAATGTAGTCAGCTGCAGCAGTGTGCATCACTACACAACGTTGCACCTATACGAGTAGCCTACTGACATCTGGGGCGCATTTTTTAATGTTATTATCTGATTTTATCCTCTTGCGTTCGTACATGCATATGCCATGAGAGTCTCTCGCAAGCCAGGGGGCAACTAAATTAAATGTTGACTGAGAACCCATCATTAAAAGGGAGGATACTGCTGAGGGGACTTCCTAACTTTATGCAAACATTCATGAATGATAGAGTTATCGTTGTCTCCGTGACACATGATATATAGCATGTATAAAGTATGTTGTTATCTCAGTCAATGTATTATCGGGGGACATAGGCAGTACTCTACATGGCGAGTTGTGTGTTTCAAAGTAAATATGTATTCATTGTAATTTCTTCATGTCGACGACCGGGAATAGGGGCACAATTGTCTACTGGCTGTATGCAAAGTCATGTTCGGTGTCGCTCTATACACGGTGTCTGATGCTCAGTTAGATTCTGACAGCCCAGGAATGTACACAATACTATCTACTAGTATCTAGGTAACAATTAAGGTCCGCGTCTTGTACACATTCGGATACAAATTGGTGAGCAGCTATAGAACAGGAACACCATTATATGCACCCCTGGATTTGAGGTGACTTTTAAATAGGCCATGGCTTTAGAAGACTGATCTTGCATCACATTAGTCCACTCCGTTACAAGTGAAGACAGATGCATACTTTCCCTTGATTCACGATTACGAGAACCTTACGTTGTTGAACATTGCGATTCTCACTCATTTGAGATAACACGCTTTAAGAATAAAAGTTATTAATTTCTGATCGTGGAAGATGGCGGTTGAGCTAAACATTGAAGATGTTGCAGTTATAGCATGTTACTTCGTCATCGTTATGGCAGTAGGACTTTGGGTAAGTGCCAGCTCAACCGGTTAAATTTTACCGTGGTCGAACCTTATTTCAGATGTGTTAACCATAATATGATGCTGCCTTGTATAGATAAGTACTGATTAGTTGTGTCGATGCAATAATTAACGTCAAAGAAACGCATTGATATACATTCTGAACTTTTAATTGTATTCCAATGATGAGTTTTTAATCTGAAAACTTGCGGACTTATTAACATTGAAAATTGGATAAAACGTAAAATACCATGTAGTACAATGCCCTACGAATATTCCGGCACATTTGGACAAATTTGTGGCACAAATTCGTCACGTGATGGTTGTTGCTGCCTCTTCATTTCAGTCTTCATGCACGACCAATACCGGAAGTGTCAAGGGATACTTCATGGCTGGAAGAAACATGATGTGGATCCCGGTGAGACAGATGTCAATATTCATCATATCCTTTTAATATACATACAGTACATGTATAGGGCCTATATACATACTGTACATGTATAGGGCCTATATATATTTTAAAGTATGCGAAATTTGCTCAAATGACCTTTCCTCGTACATTTTCATGGCAATATTTGGGAATTTAGAGCAATATTTTCAAAAGTGATATGAGCACGGAATATGATTATATCGTAATTTAGTCCTTGTCTACGACGTTTCATAGTATTTTCTTTTCGATTTTTAATGATTTTTGACATTTAAAAAAAAATTGCTACTAACAAAAAGTGTTCATTAAAAAATCGAAAAATTGTTATGAAACGTTGACAAGGACTAGTCGTAATTTACAGACGCTATCGGATTGTTCTGACAACCGTGTCACCATTTATGTTAATTTCTTTCTCTCATGAAATCGTCAGTTTAAGATTGGCACTATGATAGCATGGTACTTTCTGCTCTAATCTGACCACTATCCACACAATCTGCATACAACTAAATGTAAATTCTTCGTCTTCGTCAGATTGGCGCTTCCATTTACGCTACCAACTTTGGCAGCCATTTCTTCATTGGCATGGCCGGGTCCGCCGCCGCGGGTGGTATAGCCGTCGTTATTTACGAATGGCACGTAAGTACCAATGGCACGTAAGTTTTTAGCGTAACCTGGTGAGGTGCCATGTAGCAGAGGTATCATATTCCTTCTGTTTCAGAAACACCAGTAGGCCAACCCATACGGAATCTGTACTGTATAGGCCTACTCGTGAAGCTTCTTTATTAAGTTGTCATTATTAATGTATAGCGGCTGCAAGTGGGTCATCGAATGTCGAAGAGTATCATTTAAAACTAGAATTCCGGTGATAAGCTAACAGAAGTCTGTGCATAGAAGTGACTACAAATCCAAAGAAAAAATCTGAATGCGATGTTACAAAGGATCGTATCCGTAAATATATTTTGATTCATAGATGAATTATGTTATTCAGCATGGTTCACGGGTAATAAATCATTAGGCGACGTAAGGTACGTCGTATTAAGATTTTCTTTGGATTTGTAGTCAGTTCTATGCATAGACTTCTGTTAGCTTATCACCGGAATTCCTAGTTTTAAATGATACTCTTCGAAATTCGATGACCCA
>JAVCKZ010091415.1:0-11711 GCA_034780755.1 Lepetodrilus elevatus
CGAAGCCGTTCAACGAGCAATACATGTAGGAAAAAGTATTGTATTCATGTATTCTATCTTGAACGCACCTCAGGTATGGCAATCTTTCCTGAACAGCATCCAGCCCCCAGACCCCAGGTTTTCCACTGAAATCACTATTGTCTGTCCCCATGCCTAAAGGTCATATTTACATATGTCAAGTGAAAAACGACTTAATTTCTAAAATTGTGGGACACATTACATGTTCATAATAATATTATTATAATTATTATTTTTATTGTTATTATTATTATAATTATTATTATTATTATTATTATTACTTTCGCTGTGTTCTGTATCCAGTTCTGGCACGTGGATCACATCACGCCGGTGTGGGAGGGGGGCGGCATGTGCGACATAGACAACATGCGCACTCTGTGCGTCGTCTGCCACCACAAGGTCACTGCAGGTCAAGCCAGGAAGAGAGCCGTCGTCAGGCGTCTCCAGGGAGCGTCAGCAGGGGCGGACATTACAGCGTTCTTCCAGAAGTCGTGACAACCCAGATCCAGACAATGTCGCAGAATTATGTCGCCATGCCTCCATGCTGTCGATAAATTGAGGTGTTGCGGTGCAATGACAAGTTTAGTTGTTATTGACAAGTTTGACTGTAGTGAAGGTGTTATTGACAAGTTTGACTGTCATGACGGTGCTATTGACATGTTCGGCTGTCATGAAGGCGATATTGACAAGTTTGACTGTCACGACGGTGCTATTGACATGTTCAGCTGTCATGAAGGTGATATTGACAAGTTTGACTGTCACGACGGTGCTATTGACAAGTTTGGCTGTTGTGATGCAGTATCATTGAGAACGTGGCTGTTGTGATGCCATCAACAAGTTTGGCAAATTTGGCTGTTGTGATGTGTTTGGCTGTTGTGACAACATCATTGCCATCTGATCATGACATTACAGCTATGAGCAGTCCATTCTAACCAACTAACAGTATGTACAGTCGGATACAAAGAGCCCTAAGAAGACATGATTTTATTTTTCTAGTCAAAAGATATTTGCATTATGGAAACTGAAGAAGTTTGATTAACAAAATGTATTTTTAGTAGCAAAAAATAGTAGTTTTATACAGCAAAGTGCTGAGCAGTGATTCTTTTGATGAAAGGAAATACTTATTTGTGGACGTGTTGAAAATGCTAGGGCTGGCCACTAGTCGATAGTAAGGATTGTCCGCCTGCCTGGGACAGGTATTATCTATACAGACAAGTTAAATTGCCTAGATTAACAAGTTCTTTACCTACATAGCAAGTATGTTCATGTCTAACAGGACAATTGCCTCAAAAAGTTACGCAGAGCCCTGAATGCATGATCCATCACTATTACAGGTGCTAAGACTTTTACAAACAATTAAACATATGTTTTTGTCATGTGATATAAAATATTGAATTATATTATTGTTTTGAGTTGGGTTTTTATGAAGTGTATGACTCCCTGCTGATGTATGCTCGAATCACTAAATGCTAAGTATTATATTAATATACACTCAAACATTGTTGTGTCGAAGCACATTTCTCAGTCCTGACCAAATCCTTCTTTAATTATCATTTGTGTCAAATTCGTAACTACTCGGTAGTACCCAAGTACAGTGCTCCCTCGATATAACACTGAAGTTGGGGTCATGCCACCCGCGTTATAATACCCACGTTATATCAACGAATATAATTGGAGAGAAAAAAAGAAAGAAAAATATTTTGGAGGAGAAGAAAAAAAACCACCCGAATCTGCGGTGCATCGAAGGGCATTATATCGAGGGAGCACTGTACTGTACAATTTTGCATTTAAATCTTAATAGTTGTCGTATGCAGTGTATCAACTAGCAGTAGTAGCATGAATATACAAATTCAATCATTCCACATTCAAATATAACAACAACAAAATGAACCATAAATCAGTTTATTCTGGTGAAAATAAATAATGGTAAAAAGCACTCAGATCAGACGAGGAATATATCGTGCTGAATCGTGCCTTGTAGAAACGTAACGTGCAGAATCGTGACACGTAGAAATGTAACATGCTGGAACCAGTTTGGTAACACTCCGACTCGTCTGGTATCGCTAAATAACAACACTGGTGTTGGACAGTTGCTCAAATCTCAAATGTCTTTTAAAACTATTCGATACATCATATTTTTTCTTTCTCCAAGGCAATCTCAATGGTCATTTGTCGTAAACAAAACATTAAAAATTAAATCATAAGTACTAATTAACATTTTGTCAGAAAAATTAAAGCTGATTAATATTGTACTTCATTCTTTCGAAGTCTATTGCATATTGTACGGTATACACTTGTTGGTATTGCATTTCAACATGGACGTCTATGGATACAGTGGAAGGAACCAAATTCCAAGAAAATTAATCGACAATGGAAATCAGATATACATTTGTATATAATTATAATAGATAATATACTTTTGGGGAATTGAAATTCGCACTAGCCGATTAGTAGCCATTTTCCAAAGTTAAAAGTTAAGGGCTAGAAGAAATTATGTTTTGTAAATATTTTATTAGGTAAAATAATTATTTGAGCTAGTAGGTTTTAAAGATATGTTTCTATCCCTGAAAGTGTTGTGTAAAAAAATGTAACTAGCTCAGATTATCTCTGATCTTGTGAAGTAAAGTTTACAGAAAAACATAATTTCAAATAAATGGACACAATAATCAGTTAGAAAATCTCTAGAAATTGGAACGTGTCTTCCACTAAATTTACATTTAATGAATAAAAAATACACTTAAAAATAATGAAGAAAGTTGCCAGCCTCATATTGGACAGGAATTTCAAATCCATTATGAAGTTTAAGATTGTAAGTTTGCATAATTTGGCGCCAATGTCGACTATAAGAAGTCGGGCGCCATTTTTGTTTTCACAATTTTGTCTCGCTGTACACAAGAGTGATCTGTTATTATGCAATAATCATGGAATAATAAACACACATACATGACAATCAATTAATGAATATGCACCATAAAAAATATTGCATCACCATATTTGTTCAATGATAATCATATTGGGTACAAGCAGAAGAGGCTGAATAATTATAATACATTTGTATGTCATACATAGAGTAATTAATGTGTGATCGTGGATGCTTTGTGATAATATATTTGGAATGGTGCTAATATTACTGATATAGCATATATTGATCTCCAATTGCACTATATATAGTCTTTGAAGTACACATCTCTAAATAATATGGTAATGCAATATTTGTTAGATTATAGGTGCATGTATCATTTTTACACAAAATCTAAACTGTAATAACAATCAAGATATACAGGACAGGTAAATAACTTTATTGTGGATAACTCGAGTAACTATGGAAACAATAAATGCAAAATATTTTATATGTAAAGTCTGTAATAATCTTGATATGTTCAAAATACCGTAGTTGCAGCAGTTTCAATGTTGATTAACAAAATGGTTCAAAAGTTGCGATAAACATAATAATCAATAAAAATAAGTACAATGAAATAAGTTTTAAGAATTAACCAAAGGGTATTTTGCAAATAAAGTTAACATTGCAGTTTGCTAGGTGTTAACCATGTTAACTAAGCTTGCTAATTCTAAAGTAGTTGACTTTACAGTTTTCTAATTAAAGTTAACGATACAGTTTGCTAAAGTTAACATTAAAGTTTGCTAGGTATAGACTAGTTAACATCCAAGCTTGATAAAGTTAATCTTACAATTTGCTATGTTAATCTTGCTGTTACATTATGTTAACTCTATAGTTTGCTATCAAAAATAATTTATAGTATATATTCAACCAGTAGATATTGCTGTGGTCTATGTGCGATAGTAGGACTTTGGTGCTTGCATAAATAGTAGTATACACTGAATGTGTGTGTGTGTGGGGGGGGGGGGGTAATGCTTAAATAAAACAAATTTGTCAAGCAATAACACATCTGTTCTGCAAAATCTGTGCAAATATGAACTACAGAGACATAAAAACATTTAATATTTTTTTTGCAAATGCAAAATTTTCCAGATGACTGATGAATACGACTAATTAACCTTCTCCCTGCTGGATACAGCTCTTTTGGGCATATCCAGTTGTCTTCAGCATGGAGAGGGTTAAATGACTACAATGCAAATGTCCGTACACAAGACAAATGGTCGACCTAAAGTCTGACAGCGATTTATGTATTGGCATGCTTGTAGTTATTTCAGTATTTGGTTTCATACTTTGAATGTAAAGGTCATCACATGTGGGTGAAATATTCCCAATGCGATGTATTTAATTCATTCATTCATTGTATTTAGAGACTGTGTTGTGTTCATGAAAATTGTATAATCCGAAGTGACTGAAAAACATAAAATTTAAACATTGACCAATAATAAAAATGTGTAAACACTATTAACAGGAATTCATGTTCAAATGTGGTAAAACAAATATTTTGTACAAAACAATCAATACACATGAGGCTTAACAGCATTGTTGAAATGATTATAGGTTGTTTAGGGAAATTCAATATTATTTCAATGATGTGGTCAATTTTTAAAGGCAGAAGAAAACCTGCGACACTTTTAGCACATTCTGGAAACCTGTGACACTTGTAGCACATTCTGGAAAGTGTCGCAATGAACCAATGTTTAACACTCTCCATGCTGAAGGCAACCGGAGATGCCCAAAGAGCTGTACCTGTGCCTAATCCAGCAGGAAGAGGGTTAGTGCGAGTGAGTGAGTGAATATGGAGTTTAACATCGCTGTGGGAATCTTTTACCCATTTGCGACGAAAGTCTACAGAGAATATCTTACCGCCAAACATAATATAAGCCATGGCTGGTACCTGTGAACTAAAGGGGGGATAACTCTAACATGAATACAGGCATATGGGTACGATTATAACCTAAACCTTCTGGCTTCTCTAGCACTGCTTCTGGCGTCCTGCCGCTAGAAAATATCAGGAATAATGTGATACAAAATGTATAAGTGGTTTTAATTTCAGAAATTACCTGAGATTTGTAAATAAGTGAACTTCACTTGATTAATGTTTCTTTGGAAATTAACCCAATTTGATTCAACAAAATGTTAGCCAGGTACATTTCAGAGACAATATAAACAAACATTGCCATTTAATATGATGCATGTATCGAAATATAATATAGTCCCATAATATATCGGCCATACAAATTCTTATACCTGTATTCTATTGATCAACGACGGCTTTCATCACTCGCAAGCCCAAAATATACACAAGTAGCAGGTGATCTTACAACTTTAAAATTCATTGATATTCTACGATAGAAAAATATGAGCATGATGGCAAAACTATAGTTCTAAAAGGTTTACCGTAATATTAATTTAACAATTATACCATAAGGACAGCCAACTCAATTTCAGTTTCAAATTGAATACATTGGAGTATTTTTGGAATATTAATTACAAATAAAAACATTCACTGTACATAAAAATGGTAAAACTCTGACATATATACCAAGACATATTCCCTAACAATCTATGACCAGACCTGCCAATGAAAACTGACATCAGAAATGGAATTAAACAGAATCTGCAATATGTTTGACACATCTATGCTGTTAAAGATTCTATGTTTTATTAAGCCGGTCTATGGTGAATGATACAGAATTTATGTTTGCCGTCACTAACTCTGAGTAGAGTGTAGTCATGGTTTTTTTTACCATTTCTGATGTAGGTTTTCATTGGCATGCCTGTATACTATATATAGTGCTCCCTCGATATAACGCTGAAGTTGGGGTCCATGACATGCCACCCGTGTTATAATACCTGCATTATATCACCAAATATAATTAAAGGAAAAAAATGATTATTTTTTATTTTTATTTTTTTTAATCTTTTTTTTAAAAAATGGGGGTCCACGTTGGACCCTGCGGTGCATCGAAGGGCGTTATATCGGGGGAGCACTGTATATGTTGTACGCATTACAAAACATTATCACAGGAAGTCGTCATTCTTGTTAGCAACTCTTTAAAACAATCTACAACAGTGACTTATTTATGTGACAAAAGTATTGATTATGATAGGATACAACATGAGTGTGTTTCAAATATTGTGAAACATCATCTGTGCAAATAGTTGTTGAATGATATTGAAAATAAAGTTCTCTTGTGAGGTATACATGAATAACACATTACAGGATAATTACAGAAATATTGTCCTGTCAATTTTCATTAGGAAATTATATCATTGAACAGTGGTATTTAATAATCATGAATGTATATAGGTACCGTAAATCTAAAATCAACACTGTTAACATTCAATAAAATTGCCTTTTTTTTAAGTACATGTAGAACCAATGTTGTTGTGGTTTGTTTTGGGGTTGTTGTTTTTGTTTGGGTTGGGTGTTTTTTTGGAGGGGGGGGTAGAGGAGGAGGAAAGGATAAATCAGAGCTTGTACAAAATTAAGAATTAAAAATATCTTCTTTTTTCTCTCTTGATTTGAATAAAGGCACATAGGTAATAAAGTAATAACACAATTAAACAGATCTTCACTGAATAAGTTTGACCAGGTGTTTGTGAGAGAACAACCCAAACATTTTCATCTTTTGTTTTGTTGACTCAACTCAACATTGATCAGAAACCTGGCTCCGAGATTACAAAACTTTGGAGTATGATTGCATGCTCAAGCTGAAATTTCATGTGGATTTGTGAGAGAAATAAATTGTATTCAAAAGTTGGAGCCTGGTTGTATTGAGTTCAGGGTCATATTCCTACACAACAATCATAACACTACGAGGTTGTAACTCCTTATATCCTTGTATGCATAGATAGTGACTTACGATTCTCATAACACTACAATTGTCTAGTGAAATACGACCCAGAGGTGTAGAATTATCAAATCTAGTCCTGTCATAAACAATAACCCGTGACAGATGTACTGATATGATATGACACAGCAGGCAAAGTGGGCACAGTACTCATCCCATTCGTGTGTGTGTGTGTGTGTGTGTGTGTGTGTGTGTGTGTGTGTGTGTGTGTGTGTGTGAAAATGGACAATAAACATTCTGAACAGTCAAAGGCACAATTTAATAACGGCTCACTTTATTATAGTTTATACAGTGTCTGGAGACACAATTTCCATATTTCATTCAAGTTTAAATGTTGATAAACATTGATGCTGTCTGTACAGGCAAATACATAGAACACAATATCGCCAAAAAATATCTGTTGGCCCCTAATTTATTTTGTTGAGTATATGTCATGCCACCCCCATACTAGTATCTCACTATATCGCCAAAAAAAAGGCAACAATTTTTTCTTGTCTAGTTTAGTTACCCTGGTCCCAGAATTCAAAATTAAACACAGGTTCAAAATTAAACACTGGTTCAGAATACTGTTGATACACATTGATACCAGTTTAGGATCCACATTTAATATTTTTTTAAATATTTTAAATTTTAGTTTGGCAGAGGGAGGGTGGGGTGCAACATAGTAGCCAGTAGCCCCTATGAAGCTGCTATTGCCCTACTTATGGTAAGTAATCCCTAGAATTACATAAAATCCCTCCCATTTCTAAATCTACTTGAGAATTACTACTGGTAGTACGGTACTCTATTTCAAAGTCCAACAGTGGACCACCCCCTACCACAAGTCTTACATCATGGATCCCTCCCTGATAATCAACATGAATGTACGTAAGTCAACAACAAGAATAATAAACATTCAACATGCATTCTTGCAAAGACAACAAAAGTTAAGTTGAAAATGTATGCTTTTTCCATTCACACCACTGCGTTTCCTCCCACTCGGGGTGAATAGATATATCATAGTACTTTAACAGTGAGAGGGTTAACCCACTGACCCACCTCTGTGGCTGAATGCTACAGACCTACTACCATAATGGCACGACTGTACCGATGGCACTGTTCACCTATTTTGCGACGATTGTAATATTTCCTGGAAGATTATTTTTAAGTAATTGATATCAAGTATGGTACCAGATTCCTTAAGAATTATTCCGAATTTTGTCAGAAAGTTTCCCCTAATTTATTTTGTTTGTCATGCCACCCCATACTAGTATCTCACTCGGTGAACATTTCCTGTGCGAATATTCAGTGGTTGAAACTCTAAAACAATCGATTCCATAATTGTAAAATGAAATTCCCATCAATTAAATTTCGATAACCTGGGAAATTCTCCACTCGCAACCATTTATTTCCTAACAAAATCCACAAATAAAAATCAATTTATCAATATAGAAAAATGTTGTTTTTTTAAATTTGGAACATGACTAATCCAACCTCTACTCTAGATTAATGCAAATTTGGACGGGAATTTTGACCACTGGATTATGCGAAGGCACAGATAAGACAATACTGTATATATATCGCAGTCTTTCACATCTCGCCAATGCATGGCGGACATATCTCTCAGACTGACATATCAAACACACTGACCAACCAACCACCCACTGTGCAAAACAATACAAAAACAAGAACATGAGCATAATATGACCGGGACACGCTTATTTCATTATGGCGTTTATTTAAATACTGTCCTTACTTAGTCTGGAATCTCCTGGACCCTACTATTGTTTGTAGATTTGACGAAACGCCAAACTATAAACAATTTGGGTTATGGCAGAATCATATTTACATATCGGAAGAAAATTGCGTGGATATTCACAAAACAAACAACAGAATCTTGCAGTGCTGGTGAACAATCGTCATTATTACTTAAATATTTTCAATATTTACATCAGTCACGACAATAAAATGTAGTTTCTCAAAAATATTTCTTTCTATCTGAATTTTACTGTAAATTATATCCTGCTTTAATATTTACAGCATTACAGACATATTTTGAAAATTTATATCGTCTAATATTCATAAGGTCTTGGATAATCATCAAGCCCTTGTTACTTGTTGAATTGGAAATATTTCAAATGTTGCAACATCGGAAATTTCTAAGGAATATGTTTTGCAAAAATCATGCAATCAATTGAAATATTTTTTTCACATTTTCCATAAATGTATCCCACAAAGAATGCTTACAATCTCTTTATTGTCTCATATGAATTTTATTAATTATGGCAAGACAATCTATAACAAATTTTCTTTTTGTTTTAAAAATAAATCAACATTTACAAAATTATATACACTCTCTCTTGATACACATACATTCAGTTACTGATAAAAAATAGCAAACTTAATAATACAGATATCGTAGCACTTTATGATTTTTCTGGGTAGTGACAGTATTTACGAACAACATCGATTCACTATTTTCACATGAAACATCACACTGGAGTTATGTAAATACCATAAAATCATAAAGTACGAACAACTTAGAAAACATAGAAAACAGTATAAAAACCAACATAAAAAAACCTACGTTTCTGCTATAATCCGACTACAAAAACAGTCATCATGTGGAACAGATAATATGGTTTTCATTCATTAGTTTTTCTGCAAGTTTTTGATGTATTTCGTAATTATCTCGCATCTGGATAGTGTGACTAGTTCACACACCGAGACAATCAACTCCTATAGACATATGGTTATATGGCTCGATGAAGAAATATATTTTGCAAATACAAGAAGATTCATCTATAAACTTATCAACAGAATCAAAGGTCTATCTTCCTCCCAAACGGATTCTTTAATTTTTACATTAAACACGATCGAAGAACCAAGTATTAACCCCTCCAAGCTGGTGACAACTTCAGATGCCCTATAACACACTGACTGGTATTGATCCCTCCATATTAGGCATGTACAGCAAGTTGTATTCATCCAGCAGAGAAAGTGTTAACCTTTCTGCTGGCAGCAATTGGAGATACCATAGAACATTAAGTTTTATTTATCCAGTAGAGAAAGTGTTAACCTTTCTGTTGAATGCAACTAGAGTTATATTTAACCAGCAGAGAAAGTGTTAACCTTTCTGTTGAATGCAACTAGAGTTTTATTTAACCAACAGAGAAAGTGTTAACCTTTCTGTTGAATGCAGCTAGAGTTTTATTTAACCAGCAGAGAAAGTGTTAACCTTTCTCTTGAATGCAACTAGAGATGCCATATAGAGCAGCACGTTTTATAACCATTGTATTATCTAACCAGCAGAGAAAGGGTTACCGGTAACCTTGTTTCTGCTGGAAACAACTGAAGATGTCACAGTTTGATTAATCCAGCAGGGAGAGGGTTAACTAAATGATTCAACTCTCAGGGGTCATTCCACAGTTCGTAGCACTACGAGAGTAAAACTCCCACATGTTAACATGAAGCTACGACTCTCGTAGTGCTACAATCGTTCCGTGGAACAGGGCACCCTGTGTTTATATTTCTGTGTAGTACGACGCCCGCGAGATCCCCATGTAGTGGAACATGATGGGCGCCGTGTACACGGAATTGAAGGCGGTCAGGAAATACGGAATGTACTTGTACGGAAGTTCCACGGCCATCAGCTGGCGTGTCAGCGGGTCCCTGGCGTCCTTGTTCAGGACGTAGCAGGACGTCTTGTACGTGATGGGCTTGGAGACGAGCAGCGTGGCCACGATCAGCGTGACGCCGAACAGGAGCCGCAGCGCGCCGTGGACCACGGTGGTGGCGGTGATGTCGAGGGCGAACGGCGGGGTGGAGTCGACGGGGGTGATGTAGCCCTGGTAGTAGTTGAGCCACGCGCCGCCGTACATGCCCACGGACAGCGCCAGGATGAGGGTGGTGTCGCCGCGACACGTGCTCCACTTTTCCACGGACGGGTAGACCAGGGTCAGCACCACCGGCGCCGACAGCAGCACCACGGGCGCCATCGGGTGCATGACCAGGAAGTCGTGCAGCGGGTCCACGTACGGCACGGTGATTGTCATGACGACGATGGCGAACAGGACACCGGCGAGGACGTCCTGAAACAAGACACAGAACATTTTTAAGGACTGACTGCAACTTCTGTGAAGTCTGCATTTAACCCTTTTCCTGTTAACTATGAATGAATAATCAGAGAAATAATTGTGATTACTGTAATATAGTTCTTTTTAAAGATGTTTGAAATAAAATTAGCACACATTAGAATTAAATTATCTATAGAAATTTGACAGTACTAGAATATGTGTAGTTTGAACATCAACCGTTAAAGTAAAAGTAATACAAATAATTATTATATTAGTTTAATTGCTATTCAAAGGGAGACAACTGAGGGTGGGGCAAGGTTGATAAACTTACCAATATGTTGTGCATGCCGAGATATATGCGACTTAGGCAGACAAGGAGACACCATGCTGTAGCGATAATTCCTCCAATCACTAGAGAGTACTGAAATGCAACGATGAACATAAATAAACATAGTACTGAAACATAGCCACAAACACCATTAATATGGTACTGAAACATAGCCACAAACATGATTACCGTAATATGGTACTAAGACATAGCCACAAACATGAGTAATATGGTACTGAAACATAGCCACAAACATGAGTAATGTGGTACTGAAACATAGCCACAAATATGAGTAATATGGTACTGAAACATAGCAACAAACATGAGTAATTTGGTCATGAAACTGATGTTGTTTTTTAAATTAAAGTTTTGAGCCACTTTCAAAAAGACAAGCTTCTTTCACTAATAATTATATCAATGCTTTTAAGTTTAGGACAGATGGAAACCTGCAATATCTGAAATACTGAATGTTGCAGTAAACCTGTGAGCAATGGTACAGACATGCATAGTGCTCATGGACATTTTTAGCATGTTTAAGTAAACATGGTGACTATATT
>JAVCKZ010091426.1:0-11711 GCA_034780755.1 Lepetodrilus elevatus
GTAGATGACTGACCTGTATTTCACTGAACTGCCGGTAAAGTAGATGACTGACCTGTATTTCACTGAACTGCCGGTAAAGTAGATGACTGACCTGTATTTCACTGAACTGCCGGTAACGTAGATGACTGACCTGTATTTCACTCAACTGCCGGTTCTTCTCACTGGACACCTCCAGGTCCAGAGCGTCCAGTTCTCGCTTGTAGTCGTCCAGGATCCGCTGAGCGGCCAGGTCCTGCTCTGGCTGGATCTTCTTGTGCATCTGAAAACAAAGTGTAATTATGAAGACATCAAGTACAAAGATACATGGGACATTATCACATAACTGGTTGGAAATTGAGTTACAATAATGCCAATTATGAAGGCAAGTAAACCACATATGCAAAAGATACATAACATGGGACATTATCATATAACTGATCGAAAATCAAATTACAATAACATCAATCATGACCTAAACTTTTCCAGGATACCTATAAGGTCATTTCACAAGACGTAAAATATATAAAAAGAAAGAACTAATTAGTTACTGAAAGATACCAATTTACCATAACATACATTATAATTATATATTTGACATAACACTATATTTGACATGTTCTTGGTAAACATATGCTTACTTTACACTACAAGATCTCAGTTTTCTACTGTAGACCTTACATGGGTGATATGTAAATTTAAGGGACACTTGTAAGAACAAAAGATTTAATGAATGGTAAAGTATCTTATTAGAAATAACTAATTAGTTATTCCAGATTCCGACTGGCATTGACAAGTTGTTGCTGTGCATGTAGCTGACCTTGTTCCACAGTTCTCTGTGAATGTCTTTGAGTGAGGTCACATGATTGTCGTTGATGGCCAGCGAGACCTGCTTCATCTGCTCATTCTCCTGGGCCTCGAGGTCCGCCTCGGCTGCCTCCCGCTCCTGCCGATGCTGCATCTCCAGGGACTTCTTCAGCCGGTCCAGATGTTCGGGGTTGCCGTCCTGAATGACCTTGGTGGACAGCTGAGGAGTAAAAACATGGCTGCTGTAAACCATGGCTCTGGACTAACATATGCCGGACGTACAGGGGCAAGCTAAATTGCACTGTGGGCAACATATTTTTTAACATTTTTCACCTTTGATGCCTTTGCTACTTGCCCTGACTTGCTCTGCAGGCAAGTAACTCAGAATGTTAGTCCAGACATTTAAGCATTGGAGCCCAAAGTAAAGTCAGAGATATACCGTAATACAATCCTTTCTTATGTGATATTGATAGGATGCACTGTCAGTACAGTGGCAATACAGTTGTTATCATTGGTCTTGTCAGTACCAGCTGGTTCTCGCAGGTTTCCTGCAACATTCGGTGCTACGGATGTTGCAGGTTTCCTCCGGCCTTAAACTGACAAGTCGTGATTTTAGTGAAAGATTATAGAAAGCGACTCTAAACCCAAATTTAAAAAATAAAATAAAATCCAGAAGAGGATTGATTTGAAATTGTAAGGGCAAGTTCATATCTTGGTACTTGAATTGGATCCATGCGAACATGACTCCAATGGCTTTAGAAGATGAGAACTGAACCCATGGGAAAATTACCTAAAGGTTTCACAAGATGAGAACTGGACTCATGAAAACATAACCCAAAGGTTTCACAAGATGAGAACTGGATCCATGAAAACATAACCCAAAGGTTTCACAAGATGAGAACTGAAACCATTAGAACATAACCCAAAGCTATCACAAGATCAGGGTCCACATACCTCTGCTAACTCTCGCTCCTGCTTGTTGCAGAGTTTGTTCATCTTCTGGCGGCGTCTGTCGGCCATCTTCCTGCGTGTACTCTCCAACTGCTGTCTCTTTCTGTCAGACATCTTCTCCTGGAGCGCCTCCTCCAGCTCCTGCTGATTGTGCAGCAACTCATCCACGGCCTCCTGCTGCACCAGCTTCTCATCTCCCATTGACTTCTGCAGAGGAGGAAGTAGTATTAATAACAGTAGGAATAATAATACAATACTTCCTACTAATTTTTTAAAAAATAAAAAAATAAAATTAAAATAAATCTAAAAAATAAAGAAATACAATCAAATAAATATAAATAAATATAAAAATAGCAATAATAATACTAATAATACTAATAATAATAAATATAATTTTAAAACTTTTAAAAATAAAATAAAATAAAAATTATACTAGAGTAGTAGTAATAATAATTAATTAATTAACAATATTAATATAAAATAAAATATTAATAATAACAACAACATTATTATTAATAATAAATAATAACTTGAATATTAATAATTTGTTTAATCTATTCTGGAAATCATACTCACAATACAACTATCCTTATCGTTATTATTTGTGAATGGGAAATGATAAAATTAAAATTCTTAAGTACCGGTAGTACATAATGAAAATGTGGTATTTCTTTATACATTTGCCATACATTTTATATTAAAAATTTTTTTTATCCTTGCACTCTTCTCTAAACTAATTATTTCCAACCAGAGCATTGACAATAGTTGACATACAAATCTGTCCTTGAGGCTCTTGGACATCTTCTTGCGGTACTGGTCAGATACCGGCGGCACCGTGTCGGACTCGTGTTTGGCTGTTCCGGCGTTGTCCTCCGAGTGGATGGCGTCCATCAGTTCCTGCTCCGTGGCCACCTTCATCTCCGAGTCATCGGCTCCCACCACTGGCTGGGGCAGTCCTGTCTGCTCACACTGCGGGGTCAGAGATAGGTCAGAGGTCACAGAGGGGTCAGAGGTCACAGAGAGACTATAATGACACTATTTCATTTTTAAATAGCTAGATAAAAGTTTAAATTTGTTTCCATATTTTGTCATGGACTTTTGATTGTGTTTAATTTGATTGTGTTTGATTGTGTTTGATTGTATTTGATTGTGTTTGATTGTGTTTGCTTGTGGCTACCTCTTTCATGTGTTTCTCTCTGAGCAAGTTCTCTCGCTGTCTGCGTCTCTCCACCAGTTTACGTCGGAGTCCGTCCAGGTAGCGCTCCTTCTCCTTCCTGTGAGCGGCCAGCGCTGCCTCCAGCTCCAGGTCGTGGTTGGCCAGAATCTGCTGCACCTCCGAGTCCTTCAGATCTCCTAGAAACACAGACATCAGTATCAGCCTGGGCATCTTCTCACTTGCAGTATCAACCCAAATGTTGATGGTGAACAAAGATAAAGCAATACTAATTGGCCTGGCCCTGAGAGATTACAAAACTTTTCTGAGTATGATTTCATGATCAACTCAAAGGTTTGTTTACTATTTTTTTTTGTAATCTCAGAGATTGGACAAACTGAGAATATACCAAGTAGAGGATTGTAATGTTGGAACTGAGAGAGATAGGCCTAAACCTGGGGTGAAGTGCTACACATTGCACAGGACAGATTCAGATGGAGAAAGATTGTCAAAGCCTTATGTCCCACAGAGCTGAAGAGGATTAACCTTCTCCCTGCTGGATTAGACATAGCTACAGCTCTTTAGGGCATCTCCAGTTGCCTTCAGCATGGAGAGGGTAAAGTAAGTAAGATAGTAAGGACTTACCCTGCAGCTTGAGAGCCAGGCCCTCGTAGAGACTGTCCATGATGCCGCGTCTCTTCTGATCGTGGTCCTGGAGGAAGTTGTCCAGAGCATCCTTCTCGTCCTTCTGCAGCTCGTGTTCCAGTTCCATCCTCTCCCCGTTCTGGTGCCGCAGAACCTCCGCCTGCTCCTTTGTTGTCTGCAGATGGAAGGCAGAACATTAAGTCTACAGATAATATCTACAGATTGACGAACATTTAGTCCACAGATGGAACTCAGAATATTATGATTACAGACAGAAGGCAGACCATCATATACATGTATGGAAGACTGAACATTTAGTCTAATAATAATAATAATAATAATAATGCAGCATATATATAATGCGCCAAATCCTAACGATGGAACATTTAGAGATAGGCTTTTAATCTTTTCCTTCATTCTGGTGTTGTTGTATTGGCTAAAGAGGCCACTAAGGGATGGGTGTTCTAGTGAGTAAGTACACGCGCACAGACCTGGGCTCCTCCAGTCTGGTTGATGTTGTACGTGGATGTGGAGCTGCCAGTGCCACCCTCGCCTCTCTGGATCTTCTGCCACATCTCCGGGGACAGCGGAACATTGCCGGAGTTGAGCTTGTCCATCAGAACCTGCAGTGAGGCAATCAGGTCTCCTTCTCGGTTTCCTCCTGAAAGGTGAAAATGTGGTGTTACCAATAAGCCTTCTCATGTAACACACTCACTAATTATGGTTCTTGTGGATGTAATGCCAAAGATGTCCCTTACTGCAATGTAATGATGCCATTGTCCAAAGTATCGCCAGTGAATACTTACCAAACCTGTACTTGGAGCCTGCGCCGCCCATGGCTATGTTGGCGTTGATGATGGTCGGTCCGTCACTGGCGCCCTGTTGTAGTCCCTCCCTCTCCAACTTCGCTCCTCGGCTCTTCTGCCGACGCTCGAACTCCGCCAGTTTATCGGGGTCAAGGTTATTCAGCAGCTTCTTCAGTTCATCGTTCTGGTTGCAGATCTTGCTGTAGAACTGTCGCAGGTCGTCTTGTTGCCGTGACAACTGGGAGGCAAGATGGAGGTTCTGGTCCTCGAGTTTGTCGTACAGAACTCTCACGTTGAAGTTCTCCAGTTCATGGTCTTTTGTGGAATCTGTGCAGAGTTCAGGTGAAAATGAAGACATTGTGGATACCTTGGTCAATCCTGGACAGAAATAGTACATGCTAATATTCATTTGTAGTTCAATTTGTATTACGAAATATGTATATTTTTCTAAAAATACAGTAATGATAAATTATGACTAAGCCACATTACCCATGACAGCCACAAGAGAAGCATCTGCACCATCTCCGCCTGGGCGCGGTCCAAGATAGCCGCCACTTCTGAAACACAACACAATTATTTACATATACAGTAAACACAATGGTTAGACACTAACTAAAGTGTAATTAATGTTATTCTTCAAAACAAAGCGGTGGATACATCGGTAGATAAAATAATGATGTAATTGATTTATTAACATATTTCATAGTGGTCGACGTCATTGTTAACTTACTTTTCTGGCCAGTTGTCGACATCGTATCTCATGTAGGACGGGACTGGAGGTGGTGCTCCTAAACTGCGGTACTTGGGCTTCCAGTGCTTCATGGGGTAGATGATGGAGTCCCGCGGGCGCCACACCAGCACCGCCACCACCAGCAGCACCACACACGCCCCGAAGAACGCGATCAGTCCGATGATGAGTCCCCAGTCAGGAGCCTCATTGGCGACACTCTGCTTGGATACGGACAGTAGCCCCAGATTAGCGGGCGTGGATGGAAGGATGCGGGACACGCCACTCGGACAGTTCACACCTGCAGACTTCACGGTCACGATGAACTCACTGGAATAGATGTCAGGGTAGAGTAGTTTAATTCCAAATAAAATGAAATTTGTAAGATTTCTTAGTGGATTTGCCCGCTTTTATTGTTAAAACATCAAAAACTAACCTGTCAGGCTGCTGTGAGTCACTGAACACGTAGATCCCAGCCTCGGTGAAGACGTAGGCGAAAGTGGTGATGACGACTTGGGTGTTCGTGACCAGACTGGCCATCTGTGTGAAGGGTCCGAAGTCAAAGGTTGGATTGGTGTTGTACAGATGATCCTTGACGTACACCGGGTAGTGGCTGGACGCTCGGTCTGTCGCGTTCAGCCAGATCTTGAACAGAATCATCTCGTCCAGCTGCAGGCACAGGATTGGACTGGAAATCTGGTTGCTAGGTACCGTGGTTGCTAGGAGACGTCTTCTTCCCGTGAGTGGATTGTCCAGGATGTCTTGTGGTGTTCCTGTAAATAATCATTGTCAAGTCACTGAGGAAATTTGTAGTTCTCGTTAAGCTTCTAACATTAGCATTTCTTATCATCAATATAAATTATACTTTTTGAAGAGAATTGTCCACAGAATTTGTTGGATTCTGTCCACACTTACTGAAGAGATCGGCTGCTTCTGATGGATCCCGGAAGAGTGATGCGGTGAATCTGTCGGGGAACAGACTGGCGACAATCACGGCCTTGGGTCCAACTGAGGTCTCCAGAGGCCCGTAGGAGTTTGGCAGAGTCTGGAAGAAGAAGGGTTAAGCTACAGAACTGTTCGTCAATGTCATTGCTCCAGTACCATAAGTCTGTAGGCAGAACTAGCAGGACTGTGTCAAAGGCCATTTAGTTTTACAAGCTATGAAATTATTAAACTTATGTTTATGAGAAAAGAATTGTTGCCAGTATGCTATAGGTACACTAGCATTGCCATTGGTTTACTAATTTCCCTTATATGTTTGTTTCTGGTCTTCAAGCCATGAAGGAGCACAAAGAGAAAGAGAGGAAGTACCTGGATGCTGGCGATACCAGTGCCTGGGTCTACAATGCTGACTTGGAGGACGCCTTTAGCATCCAGTTCACAGGTAATCTGTGGGGCAACGTCGGTCCGACACGTCAGGTCGCAAATTGCGTCAGGATGAGCGTATTCGAGGCAGGTGCATCTGAAATCAGGATCAACTTGATTTATATCAATGATAGGAATAATTGAGGAATAACAATCTGATGTTGCCGAAGTCAACACGAGGTGAAGGATTGAGTCATCTGTGATGTAGCAGAATTATATGACCAGTTGAGACTTGAAGAATGACTATTATGAGCTTCTGATAAATAAATAGCACTGAAACAGCTGCAGCATCACTACTGGTGTTAACACTCACATGGACCATCAGCTACACATAGGATCAGAGCTATGAGATTTCGATGACAAAAATATACGAGAGTAATATCCATAGAACTGACCTGCCAAAATCTTCATCGAAGACTCCAGAGCTGTCGGGACATGCTGTAGAACAGTCGTACAATTCAGGAATCACACAAAGTCTCTTGTTGGCAACGCGAGCTTCGTACTGCGAACATCTGGTGTCCACAATCTGCTGACAGTCTTGTTTTCCGTTTCCTGCCGATATTCCCCGGTCGATTTCGTTGTAGAAGATGAATCCCGAGAGACAGACACACGATCCGTCAGACTCCTGGAAGGATCGGTAGTTCCCAAGACACGAGCATTGGACACTTCCTAGTCCAGACTCAGAGAAGCTGCCGCACGGTCTGCAGGCCTTCTGTCCAGCGAGATTGTTGTAGGTTCCGACCTCACAAGGTACACAATCACCGAATTTATGGGCACGGTTGAGCTTGCCGTACATCCCAGCAGGACATGGTGTAGGTATAGCTGCTCCTTCAGGGCAGTACGATCCAATTGGGCAGGGGTTGGTGAAGCCGTGTCCGGTTCCCTTAGGACAGAAGTATCCAGCCGGGCAGAGATCGCATCTACGGCGGTCGGTGTAGTTGCCATAGTAACCCGCAGGACACATTAGACAGGACCGAGAATACTCGTACCGGATGCCGGAGTGGTTGTTGGCCATGTGACCCAGAGGGCAGGCCAAGGTCATGTTGCTTCCCTCGGGGCAGTAGTACGGGTAGTGACACAGGATGGGGTTGTCTGTGCTCCCGGGACAGTAGTAGCCCGGCCAGCAGAGAGGAGGCGTCCCCGTGGTCCCACGACAGAAGTGACCGGGGCGACAGTCTATCTCAAGTGACGCACCTACTGGACATTCGTACGTCTCTCTGCACGGGATGCCCATGGTGTTAATGGTGTCGTTGGGGCAGAAGTAGCCGGGTCTGCACTGGTCACAGTTGACGGCGGAGTCCACGCCCGGGATCAGCTTCATGCGGCCAGAGGGACACAGGCTGGGTTCGTCCTGCTGCAGACAGTAGTAGCCAGGCGGGCACAGGTAGTTGGAGTAGTCAGACATTCCTGGAAGATTAAATCAAAGATTTAATTTAATAATGTTTCCAAGACATTGAGAATTATTTTGAATTATGAAATCTTATAATTGTAGCCATGCTGGACATAATCACAATTATTGGTCATGAAATCAATATAATAATTTTTGTTTTTAAATGAAATAAAAGATGTGTTTACAATGCAACATTAAGAATTATTTCGAATTATGATATTTTATAACCTTAAATATGCTGAATATAATCGCAATCATTAGTCTTATGCAACATTGAGAATTATTTTCAATTATGATGTCTTATTACCTTAAATATGCTGGATATAATCACGATCAATTGGTCTTTTGAAATACAAATTTAATTATGCATTTACAATACAATATAACTACCGTAATTGTTTTAAATTCTGATGTCTTTAAGTTTCTTCCTGCTGTCTTATATCACAATCAGTTTAACTGTAGTTGCTTAGGATGGAGGCTATGAACTAATTCTCAGGTCTTCCCCTGGTAAATGTGTTCCTATGTACTCAGGTACCTGTGTGGTTGCACCAGAACCCAGCTGGACACGGGAAGCACTCTGTGATGTCCTTGGCTCCGGTGATGTTACGGAACGTCAGTCTCGGACACGGGCTGGTGCCATTACCCAGGGGACAGAAGTAACCCTCAGGACATGGTGTGGGGTCAGCAGAACCTGAAAACAATTAAAATGGAGACAATTGTCATTCCTTTGTTGGAATAATAACTCTCCAGTACAGAGCCAATGGTCATTGTTATTTACATATTCATAGTCATAGCAGAATGACATCTCACCTTCTGGACAGAGGAACCCAGCAGGACATGGTTGGCAGTCGCTCTCCTGGGAGGCGCCAACCGTCTCTCTGAACGTGTCCTTGGGGCAGGGGGTTGGCGTGACGGTCCCCTCGGGACAGTAGAAGCCCCGGGGACAGAAACCTGCACAGGGGTCGGTGGACACGCACGTGTCGTAGTCCACGGTGTCGTTGGGCATCGGCTGTAGGGAGCCGGACTTGCAGAAGTATCCAGGTGTGCAGTTTCCGTAGATTTCACCATTCCTGAAACACAAACAAATAAATATGAAAATTATTCAATTTCATTTCTTGAATATGACACGAACCTCTTAAAACGAACATTAAAATATATTTTTCTTTAAATCCAGTTTTAAAAAAATTACATTTTATAACACTAACGAACTTCTCAAAAACCATACTAAACCTACTGGACAGATACAATACATTGATATGTCAACCGTGTACAATATCAGAATTGGACAAAATGATGAACACTGATGACATTGATTACCTGCAGAATTGGCCGGTAACACAAGCTAGACAGTCAGCTTGAGATCGTAAGTTGGTCATATTGTCGTAGGTGAACGTTCCATTGGCACATGGTATTGGGTAGGCAGTTCCTGTATTGAAGACAATCAAAGAGACGTATATAACATCACTACTAGGAGATGCTACTACCCGAGCAACTAATATTCTATTAGAAAAACGTTCTGAGGTAAGATACTAAGGTTGTGAGATGTGAGTATTATATATGTATTATCTGCCAATATTGTGCTACATAGCCTTGTTTGTTATTTTCAGCTACAAATAGAGTAGATCTAACACTTTGGTAATGAAGACAACAAAGATATTACAATTATTTACAAGAAAAGAAGTAAAAACATATGCAATTCGTCGATGTTTGAAACTCGTGTCTGACAGACTTGAAAATTATTTCATTTGAAGAATTACAGATCCTTTAATTTACAGATTACTGAACATTTAACTTTGATGGCAGGTTGAATTTTGAAAAACGGTCAACCAGTGTGACAATGAGCGAGTGAATATGGAGTTTAATGTTGCTGCGGGAATCTTTCACCCATTTGCGACGAGTGTGACAATGACCCCCATGGTGACGAGACTGACCTTGAGGGCAGTAGTGGTGAGGCGGACAGTCGTTGAGGGTTCCCGACACGGAGCTCTGACAGTAGTAGCTGGCAGGACAAGGCTCACAGAAGTCCTGCATGGTGTTCACCTGGAACTGCCCGGCAGGACAAGGAGTGGCAGCAGCAGATCCTTCCTTACAGAAGTGTCCTACTGGGCAGATGAAGCCTGTGGGTGTCGCGGTGGTGATGCTCTCGTTGGACGGACAGAAGTAGCCCTTGGTGCAGAGTCCGGTGACATCTGTCTGCCCGGGGGACTCGCAGTAGTGACCGCCGACACAGGGAAGGCAGTCATCCGGAGACCCTCCACCTTGTGACAGAGAAACGTACATTAAAATTTTTATTTAAAAAGGATAGTGAGTGATTATGGAGTTTAACGTCACTGCAGGATTCTTTCACCCATTTGCGATGATTTTAAAACATAAAAATTATAAGTAAACTATGATAGACAATTATGAAATAGTGACAGTTACTCATTACGAGAACCTTCATCTGATAACAGAGGACAACATTAAAGATTATTTTAACAACAATATTATAAAATATAATAAAACAAAAAATACAAAATAAACTAATGACAATAAATTCCAAATTTCATTCCCTGATGAGGTCTTGCCATAAAGAACAAAATAACATGCATTTGTATGATGGCTTAAAAACAGTGTTTAACATTACTGCAGGAATATTTCACCCATTTGCGACGATTTAAAAATAATAATTTCACATACATTTGAAAATGGACATGAATAGCAAATGTACGAGGTGCGGTCATCTCACCTGTAGAGTTCCTGGTGGTGCCTGCTGGACATAGGTAGCGCATGGACGTCCCCTTCGGACAGTAGTGACCGACTGGACACAGGCCGTTGTTGGGGTAGGTAGGCGTCGGCTGGGGGATGCTGCTGTTGGCGCCGCCCTCACAGAAGTACCCAGCATCACACTCACCTGTACAAGAATTACAAAACATATCTTGATGATCTCCATTTTTTTTAGTTTCTTCCCTAACATATTCATACATTTCACAATATTCAGAATTTGAACATTGTTTTTGTTGTGAAAATTGGAGAATGACATGCTAGTTTTCTCCATACTGGATTACATATCAATTATTAGTCTAAAATCTGCATAGTTTCTTACAGCAGAACGAGAATCTGATGACTGTAAACAATAATAATGGTATGTTCCTTATCACTACATTGTAGTACAAAAGCTATTGACGGGATTCCAAATATTCACAAATCACAGAATGTCAATTACTGTAGGTTTATTTTATTTAGATAATGCAATCAGAATATCCTTCATCTTTCAAATAAAAGCAAATATTCTATCTCTTCCAACTCTTTTACTCTGTATAGATGTGCCTTGAGCATATAGTTTGTGTATGGATGTATACAAATTTAATATTACTATTACTATTACTATTAATATTACTATTGTTATTATTAGTTGTGGGTAGTTGACATACCGGTAGTATCTATGTTTCCATTGCCAGCACAGTATTGGCCTGGGGGGCAATCTATACACTGTGCGGCCGAAGCCATCTCTGTCTTGTTGTTGTACGTCCCCGGTGGACAGGGCTGGGGCAGAGAGCCGAATGGACAATAGAATCCTGCAAGGTCAACCATCAATGTTAATGGGAATGCATTGTTACACCAAACATTAGAATGAACATTTATCTACATCAATATAAATAATGGATTTCTGTCCACATCTTCCATAAATATTCTTGTATGAAAATACTGATATATACTCTCAAATATGCAAATTAGATATGTAGGAATGAACAAATCTAATGATAATGTGATTAAAATGCTCCAACATTTGTTTATATATATCTTTATCATTATTCAGGATAGATTCTAGCAATTTCCGTCTTGTATCAGCCCGTACACCCCGGTTCATTATTTACACGTCGGTATGACGCGGACCGCCTATGACACGCCCCC
>JAVCKZ010091437.1:0-11710 GCA_034780755.1 Lepetodrilus elevatus
TCAAGCGCAATTAGTCTCAGATCGAAATTCGTTTGTCAATTATCCAGGTCTATCAACCGTGATATTATGCCTTTAACTGTTACTATAGGGCCAAAACTAGGAACATGTTAAAACCAACCTCCATTTCCCCATGGTGAGAGTACACATTATCGTCGTCAAGCCCGTGGGTGGACACAAGTATCAGATCCTATAAACAAGACATAGATCAGTTGAATAGAAGACACTTCAACATTTACATTATTGTATTGTATAGTAGTATACTAAAGATTCCCAGTAATAATTTGCAGATACAATGTAATGAGGCAATATTTCAAAAGTGATACTAACAGTAACAAAATGAACTCTCTAATACCTTAGCTACGTTATATAGAACATCGATTTTTTATTACTGGTGCAATATTTTAAACTTTTTAATTTTGGTTAGGGCAAATCTACAAAATAAATATTATCAGGCACTATAAAATGTTCCCACAAAAGATCCAATATTAATAAGCACACTCAAATACCTCGGAGTCATCGCTAGGAGTTACTTTTGTTTGATCACCAGCTGAAAAATATAAAATAGAGAAAACTTGAAATCACTTGACTTGTCATCACCCAGGTTTGGAATTATGGGTACCCGGTAACTCTATCTGTCTACGGTGGCCCTCAGTTCGAGTGTCAATTACTTAGAACTACCCAGTAACCCATAATGAAATCATTATCTTTTTTCCAAAACATATAACATTTGTCAACTATTATATACTATAAAACTATTTTGTTTCATTCAACAATTAATACAATATTCACTGGTGTACGACTCTGTGTACAAAGCTATGAATTTTCTAAGTTGGTCTCTTTGCTAATTGTATTAATAAAAATAGCAAAATATTCACGACACAGGCTTGAAAATAGTACTTGCACTTCCTACGGTTTCTGCTAGTCGACTGTTGATATAATTTACTAGTTCCCGACTATTCGATTAATCGTACCGGCCCTAACTCAATTAGTACTTGCACTCAATAATCAGCCAGACAAATGTATTTTCTTACCATACAACATAACGTACATATCAATGTTAATCTATTGTTAAATGGATGTTCGAATTTACTAGATGCATAACTCGTATTGGGAGAATTCATAAAATACGGAATACATCAACTCTACAATAAGTTTAACCCTATCTCCGCTGAAGGCGAGTTAACTTGCCCGATCACATGCAGAAATATAACACTTTGATTTTATTCAGCAGGGAGAAGGTTAATTAGATCTGTGGATGTCACATTGAAAATCGCATAAACCATCTCGGGCATACTTGTACGTATGACATCATTGCTGAAGTGTGTTTGAGATGTGAGATCTCCGCTGAAGTAGTCATGATCGACAAATGCTGCTGCTTCATCTGCCAGAATACCTCCACTAGGTCTGGTGAAGATCTTCTTAGCTGGAACATACAAAGACAATTTTATATGATTTGTGTATTGCGAGAAAACGTTGCCTGTGCATATTTAAGTTGTACCACTGAGTTATGTCCCTTGCATTGACACAATGAAGCAAATAACAATACAATCATATTCAGGTTGTCTATCAGTAGACTACAGTGGGTTGCAGTAGATATGTGTTTACCAAACAGCAGTGGAAAGGTTTTTGGAAGTACAAACATGATTTTATGTACCGTATGTCAAGTGAATGTATTTTGCAGTTGTAGCTAAGAACTAGTCCAAAAAAAACATAAATATCTGTGATATTATGCCTTTAAAGGAATCCTATGAGCTAGTAAAAATGTCATGTATGTGTAAATATATTTATTAAAGTGACTCATACACTTATAGAGCTGATCCTACACCATATACTGTGATTGATTCCTTCCAAATGACCTGCTATCGATAAATAAGCTGATTTTAAGTAATTTATTTACATAGCCTGTTAGGTGAACAGGATGATGCAATGTTGACATGTGACTTCATCCATGTTACACTATGTGCGAAAAACCTGTGCAATCCGTGCAGAGACCCGTGATGAGTATACCATGTGCGAGAAACCTGTGATGAAACCTGTGAAGGCCTTGCCAATTTCAAAACAAACAATTGTTTACATTCGCCAAGTAAAATAGCGTATTTCGATGGGTTTTCGTGCCTATTCATCCCTGAAAGCTCGGATTCTTGCAAATATTGCCCTATATATTACATATGACCAATAATATAAATGGGCATAGGTAAAATCCCTTATGTGTATGAGTCGCTTTAAATTATTAAATTTAAATACAGTGTATGGTTAAAGGATAATGTCTGTGTCCAATCCAGTAGGGAGAAGGTTAAAGCTTGATGTTAATTAACTGTACAAAGTTTGCACATGCAGCCCCTGGCTAGACTGGGGGCATCAGTGACGGGGGTGGAGGCGTCCGGGGAGAACATCAAGATAGCTCAGGCCCACATGCTGCACGACCCCGCCCTGGCCGACAGCATCACGTACATGGAAGCCACGGTGGAAGATCTGGTGGGGACCGAGCAGTTTGACGCCGTCGTCACCTCCGAGGTGGTGGAGCACGTGGCCGACGCTCCGGCTTTCCTGGCTTCCTGCTGCAAGCTGCTGAAGGTAAGTCGATACTGTATTTAATACTACAGTTAACCCACATTTATCCGGATAGTTGCGTTCCCAAAGCAAACATATATACAATCATTATGCCAATCCACATGGGATAGGGAAGTCCATAACAAATTGCATCAATTTCAACCCGTAATTGGTTTCATGCCCTTGTCAGGTGTATATTGTTGTCGGGACGAAACCGTTATTGGACATACTTTTTATACCCATTGTATATTTTAAAAGGTGAGGATAGACCTCGGTGCATTGGGTGTGACAAGGAACTTACGGTCAGGCATATGTTGCTGGACTGTGTGGACTTTGCAACTCAATGTGCCGGCTTCTATTCTTCTCCTAATCTAAACATTTATTCACCCAATTTCCTGGGCACCTTATTTTATCCTTTTTACCGGTATATGAAAAGTTTTAATTAGACATTGTCTTTATCATTTTCATCTTGTCTGTGTTCTACATTTTAATGTCTTTGCATGGTTTTTCATGCTTGCTTTAGTTTCTTACAGATCTATTTACTATTAACGTATACAAGTAACATTGTTGTCGTTGCCTATGGGTGAGAGATTCCCGCCACGACATAAAACCTTAATTCAATCAATTAAAAAAAACCAGTTAAATAATAAAACACAATAATGGATCTCCGGATGTCTGAATTTGGCAAGAGCTGCCACCCTTTTCGTGTCACCCTTATCAGCTTATTGCCCATCGTTAATGGGTGATTTTTCTTTCTTCTAATTTGTCTTATTTGTTTTCCAGAAGATTATTGGTTCCCAGTAAAAATTCTTATTATATCATTTCTTTATTGTTATTTAAATTTTTATTGTTAATTTGATTGATCATTCATGAACATTCGATTTCTCCTGACGACCATTTTCTTTGTTTTTTACAATTGTTAGATCATTTCTTTATTGTTATTAAAAAATGTATTGATCATTTTATTGATCATTTACGAACATTCGATTTCTCATGACGACCATTTTCTTTTCTTTTTTTTTTATCAGCCTGGAGTTATGTTAGAAATTAAGAAAATAATAAGGGGCGTCATTCTCCACAGGCCCAATGTCAACGGTGGTCAAATCTGTAATTTGCATGGTGTCCCACAGATACCTTTAACCCTCTCCCTGCTGGATTAGACACAGACGCTGTCCTTTTGGGCATCTCCAGTTGCCACCAGCATGGAGAGAGCTAACAATGTGGATTTTCAAAACTGCAGGACCCCCTTTATTTTCAACTACTGCAGTATATTCAGTTGTTCTTCATCACTGCTGTGTTGTTTCAGATGGCTGTAGCACTCGACTGGTTCACAGCATGATGTACAACCCTCTCACCAAACGCTGGTCGTGGATCGAAAACACCAGCATCAACCAGTGTATAAAACTCCAGCTGCCAGACATGAGGACTGGCAAGTCTGAGAAATTACCCATCCTCATACATGTTGGCCAGTCAAAAACAAACAAAAAGTATCACGACATGCGGGTGTGCAAGGATAAAACGTTACCAGTCCTCGCTGAAAATAACCCGACGCGGGCGTGCGGCAGGGCTCTATTTCGAACACTGCATCAACTATGCCATTCATGCCGTACGGAGGGACGACGATGTCGATGACAAGACGCAGACCAGTCAGAGCAGTGCAGAGACTTTGTGAAACTAGTTCTACACTATTTTTGGAAAGTCCTATATAATGGATGGATGGTGGAAGAAAAATACCAGTGCTTTCTGACATGGCAAGAGAGTGTCTGCATAATGAAGTAAACAGATTTAATTTATTTAAAGAAAATATTCACTGATGTTTGTTCAGTCGATAAACACTTTAGATCTGCAGTTTTGCTTACTTGTAATCAAAATATTTGAAAATGTATGACAATTACTACGGTATGTGTATTATGAAAATGTGTAAAAATAACTTCTAACAGAAATCAAAGTTGTATTTTGATACATTGTATACAATGCTGACAGCTGGATCTTTGTATGATTAAATGAATAAGAAATTGCAATGAGTTTTTTTGATAATTTTGTAAAATCATATGGACCATAATTTTACAATTTTACAATTTTGGTTTGTACACTGGAGTCGATGTAAATCAAACTGATGCACCTAGAATTATATCAAATAGCAAACAATCGACTTCTTTTTGTGTAACATCTGTTTTCTAAACAAGATCTCTTGTGACCCGAAAAAATGTTCCAAGTGTGACATCACATAATACCCAGAATGTGTGTAGTGGTGTAAGTACCGTGAATCATATTGTATGCTTCCTTCAACTCCCAAGTACTAGTAGTTCATGAAAGACACATTGAACATTCTCCAGTTTATTATGCAGACAAATTAAAACATTTGGCACATAATGTTCCATGTCATTAGTACACTCTAAAGAAGTAGATATAGACATTTAATGGGAGACATAACAGTTGCAGAAAGATGAGTAACAAACCAATATAATAAATAGTAAACAAAACAATAGCACTATTCAAAAACAAGATCAAGTTAATAAAAAAAACATGTAGATGTAGACATCGAGAAAATATGTGTAATATTAATAACAACTATAAATATATTTGTACATTTGGCATAGGCAATTAATGTTTTGTTGTTTCAGCTAAAGTAGATGCTATTAATTAATAATAGGAAATTAATTTATTTTCTGTAAATAACAAATCCTGTCAACATGTTCAATAACATTACATAAAATAAAGTGACATTTACTAATACTAGTAGAAAGTCATAAATATATGTCATGAATATTTTCAATAAGTTATAAAACTTTGTCAGAATATAAATACCTGAGGTAGTTGCAGCATATTGCCCTTTCAACACCCTAACATCAACAGTCTGGTTGAATTGAATGTAAAATATTTTAGTACTTTTCCATTTCGGTACAAAGTAAGAAATTTCCAAAACGATGTTTGTCACAAGTGTGGAAAATTCAAAGTTTCTACGAGCCTCTAATGGCATCTATTGTATGGGTAGAATAATCATGCACGCTGTATATGTAATGTAGTACATGTACCTTGCACATATATTTGTAACCACACCTCTGATACATAACAAGAAAAGATGCTCTTACATTAGTATTTGATAATTAGTACTATTAAATTACCATTTTACTTAGTTGGCATTATTTACCAAATAGGTGACAAACACACTGGTGAGCCATATTCAATCCTATGAGTGGTTAACCCATCAACTTGCACCAAAACAATGTGCATTTACAATACAAACTTTATGTTAACATATTTCATGAAATGGCTAAAATGCTCTGCTAGTACAGCTTTAACCCACTAAATGTAAAACCTTGTTCAAGGATTATATGGAGTGGATAGTCATGGATCGTGTTGCTAGCAGAGTATGTTGACACCATACATATTATCCAACAACATTTTCATCTCCACAAGCAAATTGCAAACAATGTTATCCATTTTCAGAGAAACTAATACAATCCATAAATAAATATGCAGTTCAAGTTCAACACAGTAAGGGAAACTTTCTTGGCAATATATCTTGTATGCTTGTTATGATGTGTTAATATTTTCTTTGAGGATGGCTGCAGAACATTCGGAATGGCCAGCATAGGCACACCTGAAGTAACAATGTAATAGAATGTCAGAAATAAAAATAATTAATATTTTAACAGCAAAATATTAAATGTTGCTTTCATTTACATGTAAATATTCAATATATTCATTTGTTCAAAATAAACAATATAAATTTTAATATCAAAATGAAATACCCGGTATATATTTTTTTAATTGTAGATATAAAATAACCAGGGTATCGTTTCTCAAAACTCTCATAACTACTATGAGACCATAAGGACTCTCGTAGCCATCTCTAATACGTGGGGGCTCATGCACTTACGAGATAGTGGATATGAGAGCTTCTGTGACAAAAAATGTTGATGTAGTTGTATGACGATATTTATGAATTGTTAGATAAATATACGCATAATAATGTAATGTTTATGTCCGTACAGCAAATGTGCACTTGTTACTGAACAACCATAAACACAAGAAATCAAACTCAACACATGCAGAAATGGAACCAAATAAAACAAGACACAAATGAAAGAACTGTGGGATTTGAACATCTGTTTCAAATATATATTTACTGCCATTCAACATGCATCAGTCTTAAAAAGGTTTAATACTATTGGAACCTGTAACGCCAATTGTATTCTGAAATCAAATCGCTAGTAGACCAATAGACCATACTAGTTTAGAGGGTATGGCCAGAATCGATTGGTCGATGATAAAGAGGGCCATTATCACGACACTTTGCTAGCGGAATTACTACCAGACATAATTTGTAGTCTGTTGGCAGACATATATTTGAAGCATGGTGTACATAAATAAACCAAATTAAATATTGGCATGCATGCAAGTGCTGGGCTCATTGTCCTCAAAGACGTTGAAGCGTAATTCTTTTTATACAAAATTTAAAATAAAAATTAATTTCATTTAAAACCTGAACAGAATAACAACAACATCTTCGACAAGGATGAGGGCATTTGATTATAATAGTAGTTGGGAATTTGGGTGAAACGGTACCTTTATTTGTATTCCTGTTAATGGAATTTGGTTACGATATCGTAAGCATGGATAATAAATAAACAGCATGTTATTTTATATGTACAGATAGGTAGATGCTTGTAGGTAATTTTTGCCAAGAACATGCAAGCAACAACAACGGTAAAAGGTAACATGACGTGCAGTACGTATTGGTTCTCCAACATGCATGCCCTTACATGATATTTCTGCTCATATCAGAAGATGCCGTCAACATCATCGTACGCATCGGCCTCCGCCTCCTCGCTATTGGATTCATCCGAGGTCAAACTTCCATCTACGAGACTGTCTCCAAAACAGTGTCGAGGGGAGTTGACTTTAACGTAAGTATCCCAAGACGGCTTATTGGAAATGAAGAATGTTCCCGGGTCATGATAAGTCGTCGGGGCTATGGCTACCATGGAAATGGATTTGTCAGGAGAAACGGAGAAACCTTCTCGAGGTGTCGAAATTGGCGGCAGCGGAAGTTGGTATGGAAAGGGAGATAACCCTCGGAGGAGCTGAGTGTCGGATAAACTGGATACGATTATATTATCGTTGAACGGTTTCCTCAGAACCATCTGTGATACCACAGATCCTGTGCTCGAGTCATCAACATCTCTGGATAGAGTACCACCAGAACTAGTTTCAGTTGAATCTCCATCTTGGCTAGACTGAGAAGATAGCTTTGGTAAAAACATATTGACTTTATAATTCTTAGTTTTAACCATTCGAGTTGTAGGCTTTTTCTTCTTACTGCATTTCCTCACCTTTCGCCTGGACCCCGAGAAGCCTGCTACGCCTATGCGGTTCTTGCGTTCTTTGATTCGCGCCAGATACATCAAGGGAGGTAATCTCTTTGGATGCTGAATGTTCAGCCCGTTGAGAGTGGCTATGTGGCGCAGTTTGCTCTTGTATGAGTCGATGTTCTTCATGAAAGATGGAATCCGGACGCAGTCCATCCTCGCAATCCGCTTGATTCTGGACACCTCGTCCAGACAGATTTTGCCACTCATGAGCAGGTGGAAGTTAATGTTTTCTACATTGCGTAGAATGCTTACTGCACCTGAATCAGAGGAATAGTTATTATTTATTTATTGTGGTTATTTAAGCTTCGTACCAGATGAAAAAATAAGTAACATTGTAATTAACCATATCAATTCTAACACTGAAAATAACCCAATTAATTCTAACATTGTAATCACCTTCGAAGTAACACTGGTCCTTGCCGTATCCTCCAAGGTCGTTGGGGTCGGCCAGTCCACGCTTGACCCGCATCACGTGCTTCCACCGCTGCTCTTTGTTGTGAAGGAAACGGCCGAGGTGATCAAACAGCTGCTTGAACGTCATCTCCGCAGACTTGCAGGCTGTGTCTGTCGCCAAGTACAATGTTGCATGAATTACAATAATGTAATAAGGAGTTGAGCAATGAAAATTAACGTTTTGGAGCATTATGTTTGGTATGTGTAACTGTGCCTGATATAGCAGGCCTAGATGCAACCTGAATAATATATCAGGTTTTCTTTGATATTTGTCAATTTAAAATATATTATTAATTTCAGATCTAGTGTCGCGTATAGGGTGAAATATTCCCATTAGCTACATAAAGAACTAACTCAAATTTTTTTTAAACAAATAGATCTAGTGCTGGCTGTGGTAAAAAAAAAAATGGAAACATTTCAGTTCATTGGATGGATGAATATTAGTAATTACCGTAGTACCTTCGAAATGTTATCTGTAAAGTTAGTAGCAGACAGAAAATAATCTCTACATTCTACCTGTGCGAGCTGAAATCTCTGCACATTTGTCTGCACATATCTTAACTGTACTGGCAAACCAACATGATTTTGAAAGTATATACATTGAGATAGCCGGTAGTACTTACAGTACACAAGTGCTGACAACCACAGATACTGGACGTTGGAGCGCAGGGCTGTGTTCACGGCAGCCAGACCCTCCTCCGAGCACATCATCTCGAACGATTTCATACCGCGCAGCCCAAACTTCTTCCTGTCTGAATACCAGGGCTGTAGCCCATCGTTGAACATGCGAAACTCATGGTTAAGGAACAATTCCTATTTGTTAACTTTAATACTAGTATTAAAATGAATTTAGGTTTATTGTTAGCTACTGAGATGTTTTTTTTTGTTGTGTGTTTTATATGGGGGGTATTTGATTAGATTTACTCATTACCAATGAACTACGTTTAATAATTCTCAACTATTCTTACACTACAGGATAGGATTGCATCTATAGACTCAGTGACTGAGATTTGCATAGATTAGCGCATGCCTGACTCGCTGCGGGCAAGCTATGTTTTGGTGTCTTTTGAACTTGCACTGCAGGCAAATAACTCAAGCCCTGTACATGATGTAGGGTCTGTACATGATGTAAGGATACGAAGTGTGTGCCCAGCTCGTGGTCCATGAGGCAGCTGATGCCCTGCTGTCTGATGTAGGGATTCTCCATGGAGCCGTTCAGCCACAGGGAATACCGCCTGGCCTCGGGACGATTCGACTTCACCATAGGCCCCTCCCACATCATACGTGCACTGCCGAGTACATGATTAATTTGTTAATAATTGGTACATGTGCTTCCAAAAATGAAGAAAGAAATGAGAAAAATTAAAATAATTAAAAATTGGCGCTTCAAAAAATATGGCACTTCAAAAAAATGTAAAAAAAATAATAAAATGTTACTAAAAATGTAAATAGAAAAGAAAGTGAAACTTATAAAAAATGCAAAATATAATTATTTTAAAAATCGAGAAAATATTGCCACAGAACATCTTTGATAAGGACCACCCCCATCACTCCACACCAGCAGACACAACCCACCTGCAGGTCAAGTCATTACACCAGATGAGTGTCAAGGAATCGCTGAGCAGATTCTCCTCTAGATACTGAGACACGATCGCCGAGGCCTCCACTCGACTGATCCTGCTGCCATATGCCTGTGCCAGGAAGTTCTCACCCTCGCCAAACTTCTGCTTCACGTGCTCCAGAATGTACTCAGCCTCGGCCTGGAGGTTGAACCGAATCTGATTCTTGGTCTTGTTGGTCAAGTCTTCCAGCACGTCCACATCTTGGTGGATGAAGTTCGGAGTTTTGCCGGATTTGAGGAACCTGTCTTTCTGCTCACGTAGGTTGGTGGGGTCGACGGCGGATGTGTGTCTGAGCGGGTGGTCATCCAGGATGCGAACCTTCTTGGCCGACGTATGGTATTTCTGGCGGTTTTTCCTCGCCATGGCGCCCGAACCACTTGCAGACTACTTGATGGTTGCTTTTATTGGAACCTGTCAAATAAATTTGACAATGTAAAAAACGTGTGGGAAATATTTATGCAAAATTCTACATATATGTAATCGTGGACCGCTTTTATTGAAACCTGTAACATGTATTTAATCTTGATTAAAATAAATTACCAGTAGCCAATGTAAAAAATATACATTTCCAAAAGAAATACATGTATATAAATTCTAATATAGGCCTGCAATTCTGAAATAAATCTTGTCTTGGAGTATGAGAGATAATGTTTTATTCAAGGCCACAGGCCCATAGAACATGTGGTAGTTATTGAATTATGTATGAGAAATTCTGTATGTAACGGTACTCAATGGTCACTTTTATTGAAATTCTAATGTCATTATGAGGCCTGCAATTCTGAAATCAATCTTGTCTTGAAACATGTACGAGTAATATCATATTTTAAAGAATGTGGGAGATATTTAATTATTTATGATAAATTCAATATATATGGACTTGATAGTTGATTTTATTTGAGCCTATAACATTTACAATTTTTCATAACCCTCTCCCTGCTTAAGGCGAGTTAAGTTGCCAGATCACTTGCAGAAATAGAACACTTTGATTTTATTCAGCAGGGAGAAGGTTAAATTTATCAATGGAATGTACAACAAAACTATTACCTGTAAATGTATGTTAAAACTCTAAATGTGCACTAGGTCATGAGGCTGACTTTGAAATACATCTTGTATTGACTTGGAATACTGCATGTGCTATTAAGACATTAGACTCAAAATATAATTCTTCTCAACAAGTTGGTCAACTATCCAATATCCAACTATCCAATATAGGTGAAATAATGTGCAAAACAGTGTAAAACCTCATTAAAAAAACCCAACTAGTTCTGATGCATGTAATACCCAACTTATTGTCTCCTCAGACATAGAAACAATAGAAATCATAAACCCTCTCCCTTAGAAGTCTGCTGGATTAGGCACAAGCACTGCTATTTCTTTCTGTATATTGTTGTTATGTTGTTGAACTACAGATTACCGTAGTGCAGACAATTTTTTATATGTTAACTACCCGGTATCCCCAAATAAAATTAACATAATCTAGCTTGTTACCTTAGTGAACTCTGATATCAAACTCTTGTTAAATCATATTTAAGATTTTGACTGGTATATATCAATTACCAGCTGATTACATTGGACTTTGAATAATTATCATAAAAATGTTATTTGTCCTCAAATATTTTAATTATGGAATTTAAAAGGACTCATACACTTGGGAGATTTCACCTACCGGTATGCCCATTTTTATTATTGGTCATATATAATATATAG
>JAVCKZ010091448.1:0-11710 GCA_034780755.1 Lepetodrilus elevatus
CATTAAAAAATAATTTATTCCAATAAATACTACACATTAAGTTATACGTCTGCCAAAGAATACTGGTGTTGCCAAACCTTTTATCGTCAGTAGCCATAATAGATGATTTCTCAGCTCATTCTATATCGATGGTGTCCATATAATAATGAGTCAACTCATTTGACGCGCTGAGCATAGAATAAATGAAGAACACACATCAGATTCACATTGGATTTCCGTTTACAGTTATATACCCGTTATTCTGTATTCATTCAGGATATATCACAACATTTGTTCTATACGGGACATTCGGTTTCCTGCAGTAGATATGAAATTCAGCAAGTTCAGTTGGGGCACTGTGTTGTTGGTTGGAGAACTACAGTTACCAAATCTACCTACCGTAACACGACATAGAACTGCATTATTAACACTATATTAATCCACATGTTGTCTCAGATATGTGCAATGCATACCATGACACGAACAACACATACATACACTGACATGTTTGTAGATCTTTTCTAAGAATAAAATGGATGTATGCGTCTTGGTATACAAATAGTAATCCAGCATGTACCGGTGTTATTGCTCAAACGCATTTGCAATTTTCCTCAACAGTTGAGCCACTTCAGAAGGGTTCTTTTCGTGGACCTTGATGCTGTGGTAGATGATGGTTCCCACGTCAATAATGAGTCCGACCCCGGACAAAGCGGACCCTCCGATCTGGATTGCCTTGGACGCAGCGCTGAGCGTCTTAAACGACTCCTTGCCAAACGTAGAAGCTCCTGTGATCATATCTAGACCCCACCTGGCTAGGTCGCTAGTGGGTGAGTCGGACCTGCCGCCATCATCAAATCCTTTCATTCCCAGAGCTTCCTTCACACGCAAGGCGGTTAGTACTATCTTTTGACCCTTGGAACACGTTTCACATAACTTCCCGTCGCTGTTTATCCCGCTGAAATGAACGCTATCTGACGGAATGGAGTCGTCCGTTAGAACCTCTCTCATTCTCTCCTTCTCTTCAGGGATGGACAGACTCTCACAGAAGTGTTCAAGGACCGGAGCAAACTCTGTCACGGCTCGTGTATAGGACAATATGGCGGAATTGGCTGCTTTTATTTTCTTGTTTTGTAGTATTCTTTCCGCCACGGAAGCAGCTATGGATCCAGCACCGCTGGCCGTGGCTATCCCTGCTCCAACCACAGTCAGAACCAGAGAGGAGCCAAGCGTGAGGAAGGACAGGCCAAAGGACACTGCAGCTAGAGCTCCGCCAACAACGGCCATGCCAACCTTGGCCTTGGACACATCGTCCTCTTGCTTCTCCAGCTCGTCCGCTAGCTCCTTCAACTTGTAGGCAACATCCAGCTGCCTCTCGTAGCAACGCCTTGTGATGGTGTTGAGAGTACACAGCCGATCCCCACAAGTCAGGATTGAATCTGAAAAGAAAAATATATTAACGTATTTTAGTAAATGCTAGAGTGATTATTATACAACACACGCTCACGTATTTGAATAAGTATTAACACAATCTTATATATACTCTATCTATGTAGATAGCTGATGTCCTGTGACTTATTATGCGATTCATGTTATTCTTGAAAGGGTCTATTTCCTGATGGCAGGGTCCACGTTTACTGGTACAATACCACACGTGTACATCCTATATCGTGTCTTATGACTGGATGTAAGTAGGCCTATACTGGCAGTGGTACAGCACCATCCTTATTTAATTAACATTCAAGTGGACATCTTGGTAATATATTGGTATATAGCAATAACAAGAATGGATGTCATGCATATCACGTGCTTTAATTCATTGTAATTCGAGTTTCGTATCTGGTGAACATACACGATACAATTGCAACTAAATCTAATTTGTTGCATGACTATATATCACGTTTGTTTATACATGTAGTAGCTAGTAACATTAACTTGACATCCATCCATCCACCCCCCTATCAGCGAAGTATTGCGAAATTCACGTCAATAAACTTGGAGTAATGCTGATCACGTGAGGGAGAGAGAAAGCTAGGTGGGACATAGTGAGAAACTAATCAGTGGAGTGTATTGGAGATTATTAACGTTGCATTTATAAGCAGTTTCGACAGGATTTTACCGCGACAACATAAACGTTAATAGCTATACAATGGGTCAGATTCGTGTGTTAGTTGATCTTGTAAAACAAATGCATCTAAAAATACTTTCAATCTGAATTGAAATAATCTCAATATTCAGTTTTATAGTTGCCACTCATCACTCAGCCTACGTATCTGTACACACCGTCGACGAAGTAGGCGTTACGCTTCACGTACTACCGCTTGAGGATATGCGCATTCGTCTGAATATGAATGAACCGTCTGAATACGGTATACGTTCGCAATAAAATAACTCCTTATAGATTTCTAGTAGTTGCACGATGATTCTCTATTTATAGTATCTATTGCATAAGCTTTACTGCAAGATATTTAGTGCACATAGGTTACAGGATCATTATTACGTAATTATATTGCAATGTACAGAATATTAATTCATAGGTAGATAGATAGATATATTTTATTTCTCCAATATACATTCGGAGAGTAATGTAAATAAGTAAAATATAAATTAGTGTAATAAGTAAAATATAAAGTATTAAACATTGATACTATGGTAACTGTAGGCTACGTACGGGGTCATCCTCGACCAACAACTCGGAGACTCTCAATATCTTCATTCAAATAAAGTGAATGGATCATCATATGAAGCAAAGGAGTGTATAGTGTGCGTCATAATCAGATAATAAGTTAAACTTGACGCAAGAAAGTTCTCGAAGGATGGCAATTCATATCATCCGATATCAACTTACCGTGCTCACCTTTCGAACCTTTAGACTTCTTCTTGAAATTGGCGTTTCCCATAACTGCGTATGTTCAGTACCTAAGGTAATGATTTCTTATGGTCGTGTTGAGAACACAGTTTTCTGTTAATAACCTACAGCACGTGGTGCCAGGATGTACACACCGTGAAGTGAGCACCTGCTATCAACAGGGAGAAGGTCGGAGCACGTCCCAAGTTACCACACAGTTCAGAGACAGGTCTCAGGGGCAGTCGTCCTCGTTCAACTGGTTGCTCAGTCATATAACGGTCCTCGTGGTATTTCAAATGCAAGTAATAAAGAACAACACACCTGCATATATGCATTGCTATTGCTTCATTACAAACCCGTTGAATGGGTACGTAATTGAAAATGATGAGTATCAACTGTATAACTGAATGCATATTTATAATCTCTTGTACCACCGTTGGTTCGTAAATTACGGGGGAAAGATTCCGGCTGTGACGTAAAACAATAATTCACTCGCTCACCACTGTTGGTGGTTTTATTTTAGAATAAACTGTCTGTCTGTCTGTCTGTCTGTGTGTCTGTCTGCTGTCTGTAGTCAGGGATAACGATGTTTAAATTTACAATTGTTGTTATAATGCCAATATTATTTGCCAAATAAGTCAAATGAGATGACATGTTAATAAAAGTAATTATTGTCATTTTGTTTGCATTCAGGTTTGCTTAATGTTGTATGTTCTATATGAATTACACAACTTGAAGTACTTGGCACATTTAGTGGGGAAGTTATTACTGAAATAAACTATCGTAATAATGTAATTATATCAGTGATATAATTGATCATGAGAAATTACATTGCGTAGTAGGCTAGATCTATACGTCATGTCCATGCATTGCTATTTAACCCTCTCCATGCTGGGGGCAACCGGAGATTCCCTAAAGAGCAGTATATGCCAGCAGGGAGAGGGTTAATATAGGGACCTGCGTCATTTCCTATACATAACATATCAGAAACCACTGACAATAATTAATTACTGTATAAGTGTTCTTAAAACGCCAGTATTTAGAAGATTAGTATTAATACAAGTATTTAGTGATGATCTTGATCATGACCTATACATACCAAATCAGAAACCACTGACAATAATTAATTTAGTGGTGATCTTGATCATGACCTATGTATCCACATCATTCATCCGTCTCTGTCGACACGTGATCGCTAGTCCGTAAATGCATCACTGACAGCTGCACTAATGACATATTGATATCACGTGTTATGTAACTGTATTATGTATACATGATTGAAGTATTGTATTGCTATGCTCTTGTACTGAGTGGTAAATAGACTTGACTTGACTTGATATCAACTTGAGTATACAATATGGGTTATTCAAGGCCTACTTCGGGAGATTTCTAGCGAAACTAGAGGAATGCTAGAGTTCGCGCGAAGTCGCGAAAGCAAGGCTAGAGTGACGTCACGAACATGCGCACGAAGAACGAATCGCGAATGCAAACCAGACATGCGCAATGACACCTCCGGGCTAAACTAGCGTAACCGCCCGAAGTAGGTCCAAGTATACAGTATACTATGTTTGAGTGGACAATGCATGACATTCCATGCATATAGGCCTACTGGTTGAAATAAACAGCAGACTATTGGCCGCGTATCTGCCTTAATACGTAGATGAGCGGACGCATCGACATCAATTTCCTAGATAACTTATTTTTTAAAAAGAAAACCAGTACTGGCATATCCATATTAAAATACCCCTAGCTAAGTGCCTGGCTATAGATATTTACGATCGTGGTGCTTGTGAAGCACACATAATTTTAAGTCTGAAAGGACACCAATGTAAAGGCTTATACCCGAAGTTGCTGACACAAGATTAACTACTACTACTTGTGTATTGAAATATGTAACGAAACCGTACGGAACTTGATAGGTAAATAGTTGATATTATCTTGTTTAATGACTACACATGAACGCTCTAGGTAAGTAAGCTTGACTGAAATACATTATTCTCGTTAAACATAGCGCTACGAATGTTTTGAGGAACGGGGTCCAAATTTGAAGGAACGTAGATATTTACTATCAGTCGTGCACTATTCCTCCCAATAAGCTCCTGTGCCTAATACTGACGGTGTCGGATTTAGATTGAGGATAAACAAAGTCAGAGCATTCCTAATCATAATCTAGAATGTAAACCCGCACTGAGTGTTCCAATCTCTTCTGCCTGCTACCGGTACATATATACATGTATATTTGCATATTTTCGTTCCAAAACTCTCTCCATTTTGTAGGCAACCGGAAATGATCTAATGAACGGCCGGGAAAGGGGCATTATTACGAAAACAGGGAAATGGTCATTATTACGACAACAATTAAACATAATCTGTATGTTTCTTATTTGTCTCTTTAATAAATCCAACGTGGTGGACTTACTGGTACTGACATGCATGTACATGTATTGTTGACAATGTTTAGTGCAATACTTAGTCTGTATTTCACATACATTATACAAAGTTCGACATTCATATACTGCAATATGTTTGTGGGTCTGTTCTAAGCATAACGTGGACATGCGGTTTTTGTTATACGCACAAACAGAGTAAGTGCAGTCAAGCATTGTATGTATGCATGTATATATGTCTAATGTACATGCGTACATAGTCAGTGTTATTTATCAAATGCATCTGCAATTGTCCTCAACAGTTGAGCCACTTCAGAAGGGTTCTTTTGGTAGTCCTTGATGCTGTGGTAGATGATGGTTCCCACGTCCACGATGAGTCCGATTCCAAATATCGTTGCCCCTCCGATCTGGATTGGCTTTGACGCAGCACTGAGCGTCTTAAACGACTCCCTGTGAAGCGAAGATGCCTCTGTGACCATGTCTACACTCCACTTGTAGCGACCCGCGTCCTTTGAGTCAGATGCTGTAGGACTACCTGACGACGGACCGCCGTCATCATTGTCTGACATCCCCAGCGCTTTCTTGACCCGCGAGGCTGTTAGAACAATCGTTTGACCTTTGGCACACGTTTCGCATAGTTTCTCATCGTCTTTTATCTCATTGAAATGAACACTTTCTGTAGAAACGGATTCGTCAGTTAGAACATCTCTCATTCTCTCCTGCTCTTCGTCCGTGGAAAGACTCTTACAGAAGTGTTCAAGGACCGGAACAAACTCCGTGATGGCGTGGGTGTACGACAGTATAGCAGCGTTAGTCTCTGCTATTTTCTTGTTCTGCATTACCTTTTCTGCTAAGGACGCAGCGGCGGTTCCAGCACGGCTAGCGGTAGCTACCCCCACCACAACGACAGACAGAACCAGAGTGGAACCCAGCGTGAAGAAAGACAGGCCAATGGTCAGGGCAGTTATGGCTCCGCTAACGACAGTTATTCCTAACTTGGTTTTGGACACATTGTCCTCGTGCTTGTCCAGTTCGTCCGCTAGCTCATTCACCTTGGTGGCGACATCCAGCTGTCTCTCGTAACAACGACCTGTGATGGTGTTGAGGTTACACAGTTGCTGCCCACAAGTCAGGATCGATTCTGATACAAAATATAAATGTATTTCCAAATAATTAGCTTATTTTGGTAACAGCTAGGCCTACTGTATAGTAATCATTATTTGGACACTCATATTATTCGACGATGCATTCACTATTTTGGCAATAAATAGAGTCTATACATTGGAATCATTAAGGTCAGGACAATTTCGTGTTGCAACTACAGATCTGTCAGTTAATACAATTCAAGACGTTTATTGTGTTACAATATCAGGCACATTTCTTAGCTATTACAGGGAAGTCTTTCTTACAATTCATTCAGGTACCGGCATTTTTTATTGTAAACATTTCAGAGTTCTACACGGGCCCTTTGATGCGTAGATCTAATTAATTATTCTACCACATTTAAGTAGCTTGCATTAGTGTATAACGTAGACCTACAGTAAAATGAGCAAAGATGAAGACTGGTAACTGCATATATGGCACATGCCATGGCACTGGTTCTGAAAAGATGGTAGATTAATATATATACTATTTAAATGTATCACCGTCAACTTACCGATCTCAACGTTACTAGCTTCAGACGTCTTCTTCTTCCGATACCACTTGAAAATTATGTTGCCCATAACTGTTCATCAGAAGCTATTCTTTGCTACCGGTATTAGATATTTTACAATATTATCTCCAAAATTCAATTCATCCTTTATAGATCTATATTATTTACCACCGTGATTTCCGGGGCGTCTAGATCTAGCCTTAAATCACAGGCGCTTGTCACAAATATTGGATTGTAATACTAGAATATTCTACTATTACGAATCCATTCCATTACGAATCCATTTCATGTCGAATGTCTTTCTAACCATAGATTAATAATCTACTAGTAGTCTATGTTCTAACGTACAATTCGAAGGCGGCAGCAATGACGTCACAATCATTAATGAGGTGCCAAAAAAAAGGTCACTGCTCACAAGCAGGTTTCAAGGCAGTTCTCCTTGTTCAACAGGCCCCGAGATTACGAAACTTTCTGAGCACAAAAAAAGTACTCAGACTATGACGTCACATGACGTTTTATTAACACAATTCTGAGTTGAGTATGAAATCGTACTCAGAAAAGTTTCGTAATCTCGGGCCCTGAGAATCTCGATACAATTCGTAATTGTGACATCACAACACTCCAAACTGCCAATTAACGGTTGGTTGATTTGGGTTTTAGCCTATTCATGGAAAGCAGACAGTATTTCAAGGGATGGATGAATGGGAAGGGAAATGGCAAGCAAACAATGATCTACTCTTCCTGTTATTTCATAAGCAGTAAACTCAGCAATATGCCTTGCATATAGAATACACCACAACTACACGACTTGATGGGAAACCTGCAGAATGTTCGCTATTGTACAACATTATCTAAATAAGCACTACTCTTATCAGAGTGCAAGTGAGGTACCGTACATGAAGCCTAGGCTAGCGTCGATGTGAGAATTACTTCAGCCATCTGCAACGACATGTTTGCTTAACCCTCTCCCTGCTGGATTAGGTACAGATTTTTAGGGCATATCCGGTTGCCTTCAGCATGGAGAGGGTTAATGATACTGGTACTACTATATCAAATGTATTCAAACATTGTAGAGTACATCAAAATTACTAGACCAATATTGACATTAATTAAAGTTTACTAATGTTTGCAACAGGTATTCCACATCAAATCTGTCTGTATTGAGAAGTACTGATAATGCAGAAATGATGTTCAGAAAATGCACAAATTCATATCACAATTTAACATTTTACATACCCGGTATATATACATACACACATAGATGGGGCACCATAGAAATGCATACAAAACATATTAATACTCTTCATGTATATAGTATTATGGTACCGGTAGCTCAAATGTAGTTCATGGTTCATACACGAAGCAAGTCATTGGTGATATAGTCCATCACTTTCCATGTTATATGTATTCCTTCATTATATGTATGTGATTCTTTTTAAAGAGAAAAATTACTTTTGGCATAATTGATTAAACTGATTTAAAGCTTACAATCCTGATTATGAATGGTATAAATTGATTACGGTATGACCAAGTGGAGTCCATCTAGTACACTAATATTCCCCAGGGAGTTGAGAAGGAACACTGAGTGTACAATGATCCATCAACCGGGGATAATAATGTGGCGCTTAGAGCATGCCTTAGGGGGTGGATTTGGCGCATTATAAGTGGCCTATTATTATTATAATATTACTGCTTACAATTTGGAAGGTTGAGCAGTTGAACTGCAGCAATGGTAACAGGGATGAAACAGATTTCTCTACGGTAAGAATGTCATCAGACTACATTTTTATTCTGGTTAGTACAACATAGCACATCATCATGTCCGTCAGATCGAGATCGTCCAGCATATCCAACATATTGCATTCGTTATTGAACGTCTCCTTAGTGACCTCCTTGTCATCCTCCTCAGAGCTCCATCCTTCTGAGGAACATCTCGACTCAGATTTCAGTTTTGATTTACATTTTGGTCCTGCGACTTTGGAGCTGGTGTTCACTGTGCGACGGTCCGTTGGAGGAGGAGACACACTCTCAATAAGAGAAGACCGCGAGCGTCTCATAGTCTTGCAGGATATTGATGTGTCTGGGGATTCTGTTCTCTTCCGCTTAGGAGAAACATGGGATTCTGTTCTCTTCCGCTTAGGAGAAACAGGGGATTCTGTTCTCTTCCGCTTAGAAGAAACAGGGGATTCTGTTCTCTTCCGCTTAGAAGAAACTGTCTTGGGTGTTACTTTCTTGTTCAGAGTTTTGTCTGGGCTTGGCAGTGGCCGCGACGTTGCTTCAGACCTTGACCTTGACTTGAAGACCTCGCTATCCAATGATACTCTTGCTTTCTTGTTTTTAGGTTTTGCAGTTGGCGATCTTTTCTCAGACGTTGAATCGGTTTCATTTTCCGATTTAATACACATCGGTGTTGATTTGTGCACTATGGACGTGTCGTGTCCGATGTCGTCCAACACTATCATAGGCAGCCACGATTCAGCAGTAGCCTCTCTCTGACGGACAGGACTGGACAGATACCTGGTCAGCAAGTCATCGGGATCAGGCTTAATGTAAACTTTGCCGTCTCCAGCCGTCGCTGGCTTCCCTTGGCTGTCGCCACTCTTCAATCTGTCCGACAGTTTGGACGACAGACTCAGTCTATGCTCCTTGGACACGAGAAGACCGAACTTAGGAATTGATTGCGATGCGTCAAAACTCAACCTCTTGGTGGCGCCATCATCCATGGTGGGGCTGAGCTGAAGGGAGTCATTGTCGGAGTCGTCATCCATGCCAACCAATGGCAGCAAGGACAGGATGTCTTGGTCAACATCAACTTCTTTCTCGGGCGTGTCTGTGTTTGACGATTTAGAGGATTTGGGCTTGGTAAGACCGGTAGTTTTCTGTGGAGATTCTACACATATCTTGGACACGAACTCAGCCCGGGGAGACCAAGGCTTGCTGAGAATCTTGTGATTAAGCTTCACAGGACTGATATTCTTATTACAAATCTTCCGGCTTTTTGGAGAGTCGATGTTGTCAAAATTGATATCTTTGCTCGATAAAAATGTACCCTTGGAAAGAGATGATAGCCTCACTTTGATGTCGGGACTTTTTGATAGATCTTGCATCACGACGAGTGGGAAATTGAAATCAGAGCTGCGTCTCGATATGCTTTTGAAGGCATCCTGGGGTTTGCAGGCTTCTGTATTGTTTGCAGAAGGTTGAGAGCTCAAAGGAGTTATCCGGTTCCATCTCAGAGGCTGGTCGTCCTTCTCCGGCTCTACCATGCCGACTTCTTTCTCCGGCTCTACCATGCCGCCTTCTTTCTCCAGGTTTACCATGCCGACTTCTTTCTCCGGTTCTACCATGCCGCCTTCTTTCTCCAGGTTTACCATGCCGCTCTCCGGGTCTACCATGCCGACATTTTCCTCAGGGTCTACCATGCTGAATTCTCCCTCCAAGTTTGCTGCCATTTTCATGATCATTTCATGGGTTGAATCTTCTAGATCTGAAAAATAACAGTGAATAAATTAGTGCTTTACATCGAAGCGAGAATATTTCATCCATACACAATTTAACAAAAGAAACTGTGTGATATCTAGCCTTTCTTACAACTTTCCTAGAACACCTGTCTTCAAGTAGCCATTGTTTTGTACGTAAATCAAATATTACGAAATTTGTTTAACTCTCTCCATGCTGAAGGCAATCGGATATGCCAAAACAAGCAGCGCATGTGCCCAATCCAGCAGGCAGAGGGTTAAAGTAATAAGCAAAATTTGTCCCGAGACATGGTGTAATAATATTTTTGAGTTTAAATTTTGAATTTAAGTTTCCGTTACCTACCATAAATGTATGTTTTAATGCGTTGGGTCAAGGAAACCGAAACAAAAATAAATTCACTTACCTTTCTTCTCAATTGTGGCATTTTCCAACAGGAAAGCGTTCTGGTGGCATTTCATTTTCGAATGGATGACGATGCTCTGACGATGGAAGAACTGTACACCTCGGCTGTAGGTTGTGCTTTGTCCATGCTTTTGACACAACTACAAAACACAAGATTGAAATGTTCAACAATAATCCGCAGGAATATAGTATTAGGTAGCAGGGTTCGCAATTAACACTCGCTCACGCCATTTCTCCCAATGCTATAGGTATCCTACTATCCAATTTCATGTATTTTGTAAACAGTTGTTATTTGTATCATTATTCGGGAGAGTATCTTTTAAAGTTAAATATATTCCTTCAGGGTGTGCATATAACATGTGTCTGTTGTTTTCTCGTATTAGTGTGTGTGTTATTACATTTGCCAGTGTGTTATTAACATTTGTCCATGTATTATTAACATGTGTTATTAACGCATGAATGGGTGTTTTTTTCAAACATCATTTCAACATATTCAAAGTCTGTAAAGACAAATTCGATTGTGGGGATTCAAACTCTCGAACTCTTGCATTTCTAGCGCTCTAGTTGACTACGCCACCTTGCAGACGACAGCCTACTCTAAAGTTGTGTATGTGGTTCCAAGCGGTAGAAATTTTACGAGTGATTCATTCAATTGCTCGTAAAACCCCTGCACATACTAATTATATAAATATTATAATTTGTGTACAGTTTGTATAATTTTGTCGGGATATATACAATAACCCACGGGTTATTGTGTATATACCACATAGTCAAACTTAAAGAAAACAATGTAAATAATTACCAAATTTGTTTTCGCCTCTACTCTAGATTGAAATGGTGTTTCTTGTATTAGTACGTATGTAATTAGGCACCGATTTTCACATAGTGAGAATTGTTCTTGCGCGAGTACGATTGAGTTCGTTAATGATGCAAGTTAAATATAAGCTAGACTGTATATGTTGA
>JAVCKZ010091459.1:0-11707 GCA_034780755.1 Lepetodrilus elevatus
AAAGGTTATAGAACCGCTTAGCAACAATGTCGTGTTACAATACATGCGTTCCCTTAAATTTTTCTTTCAGTATATAACCTATACATTACGCTGCACATCCTCGAACCCCAGCGGTAGCCCTACTTCATTCCGTTCATGGCTCACGCTCACTCCATGTTTTACACTTCATGAGAGTCCTGAACGGAATTTAAGTACCGCTGGCATGCCACGGGGTGCGAGGGTGTGCGCCGAAAAGCGTCGGTGCATGGATTTCGTGAAAACGCATTAACGCACAAAGGGCTGAATTGGCTTGTTATTATGTTAACATTTACGGTTAATAAAAAGCCTGAGAAAAATGCGCAAGTCATTCATCCTTATCACAAACATAATGGAATATCTTGCACGGTATGTTTCGTGTGTATAGGCATAGAACCATAACCTTGTAGAGATAGCTAGTTTGACGGTATTTGAAGTTATGTTTGAGCATGTATGACCCTGACGTATATCTTTTTCAGAGCAAATTAACCATGTGATATCGTTGTTAGCAATGTGATACGATCCACGCAATATGTTCCCGACATGTGAAGATTTTCCAAGCCAAATAGAACTATATATGACCGTTTTAAAATGCTTTAGCAGACACATACAGTAATACTATAGTAGGTATGTGTATAGTTTATTGTGTTTTGAACAATAGGGTGGCACAACTGTCTCAAAAAGTAGAATAGTCGAGTGCGTATATAACATATAGGGCCTAACATATTTATTGATACCTTCATATTACAAGATGTTTTATAATATTATGTACATGCATGTGTATTAAATTATATTTTGGATGCGAAGGACTTCCTTTATGTGATGAAATATAATTTATTAGTACGCAAAATTGTATGAGTGTAATATATTACGATTATTTATTAATATACAGTAACTGTTTATGTCTGAAATAGGATTGGTTAGTACGCAAAATGAGTGTGTAATATATTACGATTAGTTATGAATACATACAGTCTATGCCTAAAAATCATGCTTAGTTATATATACGTTGAAATGACATTCATGTACATTTATATAATATTTATTACTGTATAGTTATTTATTAGTGCTAATAAATCGTATAATATGAAATGACTTGCTTGGATTTCAGATTTCTATTACTGATATTCAGCCAGGGATTGGTCTTTCCCCGACCTTCCCACGGCTCTGTAATATACTGTATAGGACATTTGACTTGTTGATGTTTTCAGTAGATAGAAGGTCAACAGTATATAACATGTGGTCATGTTTGTGAATAGTGTATATGAATCAGGATTTCTGTTTTGGTTGAGATGAGAAAGTATTCAGGATAATGTTCAGTTGGTTGGCATGGCAACACTAGGATATAGCTGCAGAACTGTAGCTATAAGATGCCCCGTTTACTATTTTGCTATCGGGTCGACATTGAATTTCGTGATTTGTTTTCGATTATTTAAATGACATTTTACAATTTAGATTGTATATTATAGACTAATACAAGGACTATAATTTAATATGCACAAAAGCCTACAAATAATAATAATTATTATTATTATTATTATTATTATTGTTATTATTAATAATACTACTGCTACTACTACTACCACTACTACTAATACCAATAGTAATAGTAATAGTAATAGTAATAATAATAATAATAATTATTAGTATTATTATTATTGTTATTATTAATAATACTACTGCTACTACTACTACCACTACTACTAATACTAATAGTAATAGTAATAGTAATAGTAATAGTAATAGTAATAATAATAATAATAATAATAATAGTAGTAGTAATAGTAATAATAATAATAATAAATAGTAATAATAAATAATAAAATAATAATAACACAATGAATAAGTGCATTGTCATCAAATTACATCTACAAGAGATAATAAACATCCCTCCGACAATCATTACGACCTTTAAACAATTTTGAACCATAAACATATATTTGACAATTGGATTAATTATAACTTTATACAAGATCAACAGTGCAGAGCTCAGAGTACGGGGAGCACACAATTCTTATCTGGTACTATTGTTAGAGAAAGAGTAGATAAATACAGGCTATAACCTTAGCTACTGATAACATCTCTTATCTGTCTATATATGCCTCTACTTTATATACTCTCTGGTATTGTTAATACTCTGTATAGTATAAAGTTTACCTATAGCTTGGAAATATATTAGTCATTTTTAATAATTGGTGGCAGTATTTTACGATTATTTATTTTTATTTTTTTTATTTTTTTACATTGCAAAATCTACAAAATGCTACTCTACCAATGTATTTCAAGAGGGAATACTATTTACTATAATTTGCATTATGTATTCATGTTCAAACATACATGCCACACACTTGTCAATACTTCAGGCCTGATCATGAGATTACGAAACTTTGTACTACGATTTTATGCTCAAGTTGTTCACAAATCCCCATATAATATTTGAACCGCAGCATGAAATCGTACTTAAAATGTTTTGTAATCTCGGGCCAGATTTCAACTAGACACATAAAACCTAGTTATGTGTTGGCTAGCATATCAACAGTAGAACGTATGTCAATATGTTATGTCCATATGTATAGCTGCGTATTATGCGTTTGTATGAATGAGATCGTTTTATACTGTAGTGTAAATATCTTAACAATAGCATTAATGGACAACACACAATGTACTTGTTCAGTAGTTAGGGGCACACCTCAGAATATTACTATGACCATTATTAATAGAACTGCGTTTTGAATTTGAGGTCAATAAATATATTGTAAGGTTATTCAAAGCAACTGCAGAACCAAGAGTTGTCTGTACGAGAAAAAACTTTTGCCTGTAAAGAAGATTTCTTGAAGTAATTAATAACAAACTTGATGATACATCCTTCAACAGTTTTATTATTTTCTTCACCAATTTTACAAAATCAATTTTCTGGGAAAACTTCAAGAGAAGTTTCCCTGCGCATTACTGTGACTTTATATATTTATATATGTATACATAACTTTCCCTAGACGTGTTTTTAATTAAGAAAATAACGATGGAAAGGTAGTCACAGATACATATAGTCTATACCCAGCTTAATATCATCTTTATAATAATAACAATGATCCATCCTCTAAACGTACACTCAGTGACTGATACCGTACACTACATTGTATACTCCCTAGTGTGTTGTAAGAACACGGATTGCCAATCTCATTAAAGTCAGACTCTAAAATGACACTTGGATATTTGGACAATGGTTTCACAATAGAATGTAAGAATATTTAGACACCCTCACAATAGAATATAAAAATGTGTAATTTAAGGAGTGAAACGATATCTGATTTCAATTACTTTGAGTGCACACTGACCCAGTTACCAAGGAGCAATATTGTTTACAATTTCGTTTTTATTTGTCCTGTTTTTTAAAAAGAAATATTTTTAATTGGAGTTTAAAGTGGCTTTTAAGATTCCTTCATGATTTCAATGCATTCCATAATGTAGGGCTTTTTTAATGTAGGGCTTTTTGAATGCCTTAGGGGGTGGATCTAGCACATTATATACATTATTATTATTACATCTCTGGACCCCGTTCCACAGAACGATCTTAGTGCTACAAGAACGATAACTCCGTAGCAACTCCATGCTAACATACAGGAGTTACGAATTCTCGTAGCACTACGATTGTTCTGTGGAATGGGCCCCTGGCTGGTAGTGTATGTTTAACCCTCTCCATGCTGAAGGCAACCGGAACTGCGCTAATGAGCTGTGCCTGTGTGTAATTCAGCAGGGAGAGGGTTAAGAAGTCTCTGGGTCTATGTTTTAGAGGATGTGGATGGCATAGTACACTGTAGAAGGAATTCATGTCCACCCTCTGACCAATGCTAAATGCCCTTACAAGAACAACTGGACCATTATGACAAGTTCAGCTAATAATAAAACAACAGACAACTTTGCACGAGACAGATCGAGAGCTCCCGTTATCACAGCAAGTTGATAACATGTTATCATAAATGTCAACATTAAATACATGATTATTAAATTAAATAAATAGGTCCTTTAAAAAAAAAATGAGATTATCTGATGCAGAAAGAGATCATCTTCACTCGTAAAACCATAATCAGTATAATTTTGGCATGTCCAAAAAGAAGAACCTAAAGTAAAAGATATATTGTAGATAATATAATAACATTAAAAATATTTATACAATTTAAATCATGGATAGCACAATAAATATACATATATATATATATATAATACTATAACCCTCAAAATTGGAATATATTGCACATTTCAATTATAATACAGAAATTGAAGTTGGAAATCATTGGAATGTAAACTGAACAAGATTCAGAAACTTTTATACAATACAATATCAGAACCGTATACGGTATATTATATGTGAATAAAACCTTTCAAAGGTAATAACAAGACAATAATGTAGGTATACATATATATATTGTATATGAAGAGATCAGAATGTCACCACCGAAGCAAAACAAAACTACAAATGTTATTAATTATTTTCGCTTGGTAAATGCTTAAAAGTAAACATAATTGATCAATAAAATACAATATACTACATGGCAATTATAATTGACAACATTCATGACAAAAACACTATTTCATATTTCCCTTGTCATACCATATAAATAATGTAATTAATTAATTAATTGTGACAATGAAATAATGTAAATATTGGCACATAAAATATTTAATATCTTCAAATATTTGGCAGATGGACTGAGATTTCGTATTGAAACATTGAAGATATAAATAAAGATATATTATAATAATTAACAATTAATTATCTTAATTCTTAGATTAAGGTGTCTGATAGTATTAGTTACCTACCAGAGTGATTTCCGGGGCGCACAGGTTTTTAATTTTTAATTTTGAAATTTCTCGTAGGCCCCGAGACCGCAGCATGATTTCCGGTTGTACAGGTTTTTACAAGCTGAAATTTCTCATACTATAGGTCCTTCGGACATGGGGCCTACGAGAAATTTCAGCTTATAAAAACCTGTACACCCCGGAAATCACGCTGGCAACAAATTTATCAAAAATCATAATAGTTGTACATTATAAACGTACCGGATTTGTGGATATTTGTGCCGAAATGTCTTCCTAACGTGTGGTTTGCAATTATGTCACAATCAGTTATGTCTTATTATGAGGTCATAACTGTTATGTGTAGGCAAACCGGGGTGTAACACTTTTCACAGGCCTCCTATCAACCAATAAAATCGCTAGAATCGATGCATATTTTGGATAATAATTCTTACACACCATGTTTAACGATAAATATATTTCATTATACTATTGTCAGTAATAAACACGAACAGTGAGGAATAATGCCATTCAATTTCAACGCAGTATCGTAAATATCATTAAACACAGTGTTTCATAAACAATGGGACTAAAGTTAAGTTTCATAAATAGCCACAGAAGGAAGACATATATAATAAACTTTCTTAAATAAATTTAAATAATAACAGATTGCACATTGTCAAATATTTGTCATCAATTGTCATACTATAAATAACTGAAATGTACCACTGTGATATAAATATGCTTTTGTTTTAAAGATTATGGAAAATCCAAAAGGAATAACGATGATAAATTAAATATTGCACAAGAGCTTACAATGTAGCGCAAACATGTACATAATGCCCAATGCCAGTTTACAGATCTTAAATAACGACTTTAACAGTTTGATTTTACTAGCCTATGTAATCTGGCAGTACAATAGACACAATAAAGCCATCTATGTGATTATTTTTGCGGTCAGGCATTCAGATGATAGTATATATTTATAATAATAGTGAGTGAATTATTGTTTTATGTCGCAGCAGAAATATTTCACCAATACTTGACAAATATATCAATAAATTAATCTCATATCTTCAAGAATATGTTGCTGATACTGCATTCACCTACTAGATCATAATACAAAATGTTTTTTGTTTTTTTAATGGAATAAGATTTCACTGACATTTGGGAATGTTGTAGCAATAAACTAAGATTGATATAAATGTTTATGACAAAATGCAGAACCAGGTAAATGGAAAATTAGAAATTGAGATTACTCTTAATACAATAGACATTACAATGATAAAATAGATAATGTACCAGAGTAAATTGAGTAATTTTGGAGTTTAACGTCGCTGCGGGATTCTTTCACCCATTTGCGGTGACCCAGAGAGAGACCTAATCATAACTTGATATACATGTAGCTTACATTTAATATATATTGCATGCATATTCATCAACATACAGGAAAGCTGTAGATATATTTCTTTCATTACGTCATGGTGAAGAGTAATATACTCCAAATATGCATCAATTGATGTCAATAAAATATCTTTTTTTCTTCAATTTTCTCACAAATAAATGATTTCTCTATCAGATTTCAGAGTAAACTTTGCTATTACAGTAATACTAAAAGAAGATGCTGATCTACGTATAGTCCATGCAATCAAACTAAATGTCATTCCAGATGGAGCAAGCAAATTACCATTGTATGATTTCATCTTTCATTGCCTACACCTAAGGGAAAACAACACAACATGTAAACTGCACTGAACATCTTTGCCACAAAACACGACACAAACAGCCGACCAATGCACAACACAAGCATGGATCAACCGCAAAGTATTATGTCAAGGATGATATTGATGATTATGTTATGTCAAGGATTGTGTAAAGGATTATATCAAGGATTATGTCAAGGATAATGTTGATTATGTTATGTCAAGGATTAATGTTGAGGATTATTGTTGAGGATTAATGTCAAGGGTTATGTCAAAGATTAATGTCAAGGATCAATGTCAAGGATTAATGTCAAGGATCAATGTCAAGGATTGTCATGGACTGTGTCAAGGATTACTGTATGTCATGGATTATATCAAGGAAGATGTCATTATGGTGAGGATTATATCAAGGATTTTGTCATGGATAATATCTCGGAAGATGTCATTAGGTCGAGGCTTATGTCAAGGATAATGACAAGGACTATGCCATGGATTATGACAGGTATGAGGTCATGGATTATGTCATGAATTGTCATGGAACACTGGGATATGTAGCACATCAGCACAAGCCACAAACAACCTGTAGGAAAATAGAACTATCACGACACATAGGGTTCATGTTGTACAAAGCTCTCCTGTACGTAGTGGCATGAATAAGGTAACCGTAAAACTGCGGAATACTGAGCCTGAACCCAAGCTGAAAATGAGCCTGAACCCAAGCTGAGACTGAGCCTGAGATGAGCTTGAGCTCAAGCGGAGGCTGAGCCCAACTTGAGCCTGAGCTAAATCCTATGCCATTTCTTGCCAGGAGAATGCCTATTAGGGAAGTCATTGATATCTCATCTCGTAGATACACATACTGATAAAAGTTAACCTTCTCCCTGTAATGCCAACCACAGTTGCCTCTGGTGGTAGGGATAATTAGCAATTGAAATGGAATTTATCAAGTCTTGACAATTCTAAAGACTAATATAGCAGTCTAGCAATAAATGGAATATTTGTGGATTTCATGTTGAAATAATATAGTATTGAAAACATACCAATTAATATAATTATTCAACATTTTTCTTTGAAAGTACAAGGAAAAGAAACTAATAAAGAAATGCATATATCTTACAAATATTATCTACAATAAATAACATATTTAACATATTGTAAATGCATATTCTTATGTCATAACCAATGACTAACGACAGATATGGGATGATTTGTCCCTAATTTAATTTAAAGAATCCTGAATCTTATGAACACAAACAGGAATAGACAAGCAAAAATGCTTGTAACGTTCAACACATTAATATGCTACAACAGCAATACTGGCGATAGCAATAAAGCTAGTCGATATTGCACACTCGTACATTGCAACAGATAATTGTGATTTCAGCCCAGGGTCTGCAGGCCCTAAACCAAGTCCAGGGAATATAAACAGACTTTTGGAGAAATAAATTATCGGATTTTCACGGAACTGCGAAAAATTGCCATGCCTTCAAATTGCGAGCTTCAAACAGTATCTCTCCACTCAGCGAGACAGATTAACGATTGTCGTCTACTTCCATACTCTCGTCTACTTCCATACCCGTATGGGAAATATATATAAAAATACCTTATCAACAGTCACAGGGTACAGGTATTTACGATATCGACAAATACGCATTAACGTGAATACCGACAAATACTCATTAACGTGAATACCGGGGTAATGGAATGATATAAGAATTGCACGATTTTTAGTAAACACCAGTATAATTATAATAATATAGCTTTCAAATAACAATAAATAATTTCTTTTAATTAAATAAAGCAATGATTAGCCACATGGTAAATGTCCTCCAAACAATAGCTTAGCAGGGCAAGCATAATGTAATTGAAAACTTTGTAATCAGGTATGAAAGATATCGGGGAAACTATGGAAGATATGCCAACAGAAATGTTCTGGACTGAGGCTATCATGTAGGTATTGCACACTTAACATTTGGAAATGCTTTAAATTAAATTTGGAGGCTCCTCAGTTTCACGATAGGTGAATATCACATTGACGTGGAAGATGAGAAGAAAAAAAATACAAAATATTCCTAACATTTGGAAAAACGTATCGGACCTTTTGAGGAGACGTAGCTTCACGATTGGTCAATTAGATGAAGCTTCTCACATTGATTTGGAAGATGAGAAGGAAAGAAAAAACGAAATATATTCCTAACATTTGGAAAAGCTTATAAGACATTTCGAGGATGCTCAACATCGCAATTTCGTCAATTAAAACTAAAAAAAAAAATCACATTGATATGGAAGATGAGAAGAAGAAAAACACTAAAAATATTCCTAACATTTGGAAATGCTTGTAGGACATTTGGAGGAGGCGGGACTTCCTGATAGATCAATAGACTGTGGAGGAAGGGATTTATGCGACTGGGATTTCTCCATTGAGAAGCCGTACATGTTGCCTAGACGGTGGAACCAGTCGGCCAGCGTCTCCTTCAGCTTGGCGTCCTCGCCGTGGCAGATGAGCTGGTTGACGCAGTTGAAGACGGCCGGCAGCAGGGCGCGGAACTCAGTCTCCGACAGGTGCAGGAACAGCCGCAGTATCCGGCACAGCATCTCCGACCACGACAGCACGTGCGCTTCACTGTCCTGGGGAAGAGAAAAGAGCACAAATTTTCAAAAAGGAGCACAAATTTCCAAAAAGGAGAACATTTTATTTTTATGGCATAAAATTTACAGAAAGCACAAACGTGGAATACATATATTTGTTATAAAGCTGACAAATTCCAGAAAGGATTTCAAATTCACAAAGTTGAACACAATCATTATGTTTAATAAAAAGCAGAAATTTAATTTGCAAAATGGATCAAAAAAATTGTTAACCTTATTGAACATAGATTCTAAATATTAATATTTATTTATTTTTCTAATTGGAATTTATGAATAAACCTGCAAGCACCGGCTGACACTGATGAACCATGGAGTATAAAAAGTGCATCCTATCATGGTCATGTCAGAAAGGTAGATTTGAACCAAATAGTCCAATGTACTACAAAACAGCCACTAATCTCTCACACATCCCACACAGTTATCTCTCTTGCTCCCACACAAGGTGATCACTCCCCTCTCCCTCTCTCCTCCCACTCCGTCCCTCTCACCCTGACTATTGAGCACAACCTCTCCCTCTCCCTGTCTCACCCTGAGTATTGAGCACAACCTTTCCCTCTCCCTCTGTCTCACCCTGACTATTGAGCACAACCTTTCCCTCTCCCTCTGTCTCACCCTGAGTATTGAGGACTTCCTCTGCCTCTCGATCTCCGCCTCCACCTCCTCCTTCTTGACGGCCTTCCCGGGGAGTCGCCTCTGCTTGGTCAGCTTGACAAAGGCCGGCATGGAGTTCTGTTGCTTGCGTCGCTTGTACTGCGTCATCAGCGTCTGGATGAACTTGTCCGTGGCCACTGTGTACACTTTGCCCTCCATCTCCTCCCGCATCTCTCGCTTGCTGCGCGTGTGCACCGGCGACGCGTCATCCTCGGCTTTCTTGTCGTCGGTCGCCGCGACCTGGGGCGGCGGGCTCGTGGGGCTCGTCGGGGTTTCTTCTGTCGTCTCCGAGTCGCTCTTTTCGTGGAGTTCTGATGTGGAAATAAAAGGATTTTATTTAAACAGTTTTCAGTAAATTTGTTACGGTTATCTTACAAGTACACCTATTGTATGTAATGTGGAGCATACTAAATACTATAATTATCATTGTAATATATTTATCCATTTGTTATTATTATGATTAATATTATTATTTAAATTTTTATCATTAGGATTATTATCTTCATCATCATCATCACCTGACTATCATTATCTGTTAATAATGGTGTCAAAGATATTTCTGACTATTTACATCTACGATTGTAAACTGAAAATTGTAAGCATTCCGTGTAAAACCGAAACCCACCTTCCTGCGATTCCATGCCCATCGTCGCCATGGTAACAAATCCATCACTGGCCTCCACGATGTTCATCTTCCCCTCCTCTTCCGGCTTCTTCATTCCGTCGCCAGTCGTCTCGTCCGACGACGCCACAAGGAAGAACAGCGACCTCTCGGCCATCCGATCGAAACACGACATCCCGTCCTTGTCTACCAAGATGTCCACGTACGTCTGACACAACTCGTCGCACATGTCCCGCAGCAAATGGATGAAAGCCACAGGATTGGACATAATCGGTTCGGTGGAACTCAGACTTTTGATTTTCATGTCGACCTCCCCACCTCCGTCCGTGGTATCTCGGGTCTGGGGTTCTGAAAGCAACGACCGGGTCCGCTCGAGGGTCAGGCCGTTGAAATTGGAGCAGATCTCTACGAGGGTGTGGGTGTAGAAGACCATGCTGGTCCCGGCTTGTTTGTACAGGTTTGCGGCCACATCGAGGCCAGCTACCTTCTGGACGAGGAACTTGAGCCCCGGTCGGGCGTCAAAGTCGCAGGCCAGCTGGTAGGAGTTGTGCAGCAGGTCGAGGAACTGCAGGACATTCCTGGTCGACATGCAGGACATCAGACCTGTAACAGGACATTGGTTTGACTGGAATTTTTGATTGGTTGAATTAGTGGCCGACGTCTCAACAGGAATATTTTAATCACATAATATTTCAACAAGTAGTATTGTAAATAATTTTGTTGAAATTTTCATGCCATTAATATAATTGATACCGTAGTTCAGTTTTGCATAATTTACACCATGGTTATGTGTTTTGTGTAAATGTTTACATTTTATTTTATTACTGCAAATCTGTAATGCTGAATGTTGCTATAAACCTGTGAGCCCAAGAAAATTCTCTGTAAACATTCCTCTAGAAAAAAAGAATTACCAAACTTTGAGAAATAGGTTTCCATAGATACTGCGCATACCTGGCATGGAGTTATCTCCCTTGTAGTCATTACGTTTCCCTACAACTCCCTCCAGAAGTAGATAGCCCACTGTCTGCAGCAACAGCTGGTGTGACAACAGACCCACAACCACATTGCGGAACGGAACTCTACAACATAATTAAAATTAAATAAAAATTATATTTAAATAAAATGTGTTTCGTATTTAGGAATTCATGAGGTTTGCATAGGACTTTTGTGAGTCAGTGAGTGAGAGAGAGGAGAGAGAGGAGAGAGAGGAGAGAGAAAGAGGAGAGAGAGGAGAGAGAGGAGAGAGAGATAGGAGAGAAAGAGGAGAGAGAGC
>JAVCKZ010091470.1:0-11705 GCA_034780755.1 Lepetodrilus elevatus
AGTGAGAGATATAGAGAGATAGAGAGAGAGAGAGAGAGAGAGAGAGAGAGAGAGAGAGAGAGAGAGAGACAGAACACGAGAGAAAACGAGAGGAGAGAAAAAGCGAGAGAGAAAACGAGAGGAGAAAGTAGAGAGAGAGAGAGAGTATAATCATTAATGTCACACCTCTATGGGTGTTCTTAACGCCCCTCATGAAGTCTTGCATTCCACTAACGTAATGCTATGATATTGGCAGCCAACGTGAGATATGACACTGCTCTGTACGTTATTGTTGTACTAATGCATATCAGATAGTACTCTGTTTCTATGGCAACTGTCATCGACTAATTACTCGAATTGATCGAATATATAGCAAACCACACCCAGTATGCATACCACGATATGTCAACCAGCCTCAACATTTATCTTAGGAATGTATTAAGCATAATATATCCCACATATTCATGTGAGAAAAATAATATATCAATGTAATAAATAAGCGTCTACGAAACAGTTTGCGTCCATTGTCTAAATACCATTAATATTTTTCACAGTACATCACGAGTCCAAGCACAAATATAAACAGTTTCCATTTAAATATTAGCACCCCGTTACGGTAATTGATGTGTAAAACACACTTAGTAATTATGTGCCATAATTGGCTATAACGCGACGCCCCGGGCCCTTCTCAATTTCTGCACACCAGACAGCCCATGTGGCGCTGTGGTCATGCAGACAGGATCCAGTCAGCGCGCGCGCACACCTGCCTTAACGCTAGTCCGGTGGGTCAGAGGTCAGGTGACGCGCACCTGTTCCAGATCCGCGCATAGTCCAGCGGATAGAGTGGCGGACAGATGGAGCGGTTGACCGCTGGTTCACACCGCTTTCAGGACATGTTGGGGACAGAGAGAGCAGAACTACAATAAGTTCATGCACATACTCAAGAAAAGTAAAATGGCATTGTTATTGTCAGATTTTGATTCGCGACAATAAGGTCTAGAATTATGGCAGGAGCTCTTTTTCGCTGCATTTGTACATTTGGTCAAACACATCCGGTGTAAGTCTTTTTAGCTGCTTCCGGTTTTCTGCAAGGAGGGTTGGGATATGGTACTATGTGGTTAGGGTGGGGGAACTTGTAGGTGATGATGTCAAAGGTGAATGTGTTGAACAGATGTCTATTGGGGACAATTTACTCGTTTTGAAGATAATAATTACTTTTCCTCCCACATAGTTCATAGTCACTGTGTACCTCTATTGTTAACCATCGTATTCTTTTGTACTGCAATTAAATAGTCACATTTTGCATACTAATATATACAAGCAACCCTACGTTTACGAATCTCCAATTGAGCTGGTAGTCTACGTGGAAACTTAAGGAGAATCAATCACATCCATTGCACAGACCACTACAATTACGTCACTACAATTTCAAAAAGCATATCAGAAGATATCGTATACATAACGACATCGCTAAGCCTTCGTGGAGAAACATTTGATGATCCAGAAAGTGTCAAATGTTTCTTCATCAAGGCGTAACGATGTCGTTACATGTACGATATCTTCTGGAACATTGCCCCTGATCCTTAACGTAACCAATAGACAAGGTTCGCAAATCTAGCAAAGCAGTCCATCGTATATTATGGAAAGAAGCGTTGGCGACTACATATGCCATACGTCCTTTCCTAGACAACGTAATCTTCCATCAGTAAATCCGCTCCTGTAAATGCAAAGCCGTGCGATGACGTAATATTAATGGTAGCGGAGCCCCCTTCTTCTGTGTATAATTCACAGCTATCTAGACTTGCCACGACGCCTAGGTCAGACAAAGCTATCTAGACTTACCACAACGCCTAGGTCGGACAAAGCATCATTCAATGATCCTGCTATTATAGCCATATGGAAAATCCAGTTCTATTTGACCTTGTACGAATGCGCAATATTTAAATATTGTTCACGAAAACGTTCAACGAGGAATCAATTATAAATACAGACACCGCGAAACTGGAATGCCTAGTAAGTAATTTACAAATAATTACTTCTCACCTAGATTAAATTGCTTTTAATTACAATCACAGGCGTTGTTGTCAGTTACGATCAGCATACAAACAAAGTAGACCCTACAATCAGCCTCAAGTCTCGGTAGATTGCGCAAGGTTACACGCGAGGTAACGATGCTACACTTATTATATACCGTCGAACTTCCCAAGTGACGCTAGCCGACGTTACGTAATGACCTCGTTGGGAGCGCGTCGGCCGGTTGACCGGGTCTCCCTGACCTGTGAGCTGTTCAGTCTCTGTCTTTGTTTTCCCCCTATGACCGCTGGTCAAGCAGGGGTCTGTGGCGCAATCGAGCTGTTAGCGGAGCCCAGTTAAACCATGTGCGCACGTCTTTGTTGCCGAAGGACTGACTGAAGGATAGCAGACGTTATATACAACGATAGGTACTATGGAAGCATATCGCGGTAAGTTTTCACGTTTTCCAAATGTTAGATTATCTGGTTGAATTTAATTTTCAGGAAGTGAAATCAGACCTGTTTGCACACGGGGTGTTTTGCGTTTGCGTGTGTCGACCTGCGGTCAAAGTGCGTCGGTTTTGCAAGTGGGATGGTATCCATGATCTCGCTCCCATGCACCGCCGTATGAAGTTCAAAAGTTGAAAGCGTCCCTACCGACCTTCTTCTTGGCGTTGCTTCACTTCTCGCTTGACCGTTGTGGATTCTACAAGTGGATGGTTGGATTGTACGCTTAGTGTGAACTAATTACCTGTGCCAGTTCCCCTAAAATATTGGAATAATCTACTAAGAAGCCGCAAGGTTGGGTCAAGAGAAGAAAGAAAAACAAAAACATCACTGTTTTGGCCTATTCGCACCCTTGCTACAATCATTGGAACAACAACAATACCCCCACTGAGTCATGTATTTGACCACAGTTACACAACGGTTCCGAAAACAACAAATACTATAGATAAGATAGTGCTTTTATGAAATGTTCTAATTACGAAGACCATGCACAACTGTGACACACTGTGAAATACCGCGTAAATTGATATAATTGTCGATTGCATTGTTATCGTCCACTGCAAATTTGTCAATCAATTTGCTACATGGTAGGGGTATTTAACATGCATAACTGACTTATTCACGATATTCAATAAGAAAAACGTGCAACAGCAAAGAAGAAACTTACAGATAATACAGATAATTACAGATAATTAAAAGCGAAAACAACGGTTGTGAGATACCGAGTTTTGAACTCGATATCTGCAGCGTTCTGCGTCGTAGTGTCCGAGTGGTCAGTGAAACATGGTGCATGGACTGTAGCTGACCGATTGACCGCCGAGTGGGTCTAGCTTGCGGACCAGACGGAGAGGCTAGGAGAGCATTAGAGGCTGGAGGAACGAGCTGGGGACTATATGTCTGCTTGGTGGAGTAGGGCCACCATCTTGCACAGAGAGTAAAACCAGCACTGGATCGAGCATCCAGCATACTTCACACGTGGTTGAAGAGAATCACACAAGAATCACACCGTTATGGAGTTTGGTAAATATGGTTTTCCTTTTTCTCACCTGAACGCGATGTTTGCACAATTTATTTCCTTTACGCGAATCTGTAAAGGTTAAAAGCGAGGGTTTGTATTCTTGGCCGGAGTTTTGATCGCGGAGGAGCGCGCCTGTTCTGCAAATTGACAAGGAGTACCTCTGGTAATGGCGCGGAGACTTTGGTTAAACTTACTGGCACTGACAGAAATCTGGCAGAATAGAAACAGTATTCAGCCAGCAAGATTGTATTTTGTACGAGATTTTTTTAATCCATGTACCGTTGTGTCCTAACACCGCTTGGTTTGTACGTCATGGGTTCCGTCACTATTGGTCAAAGCTTCCAGATTCCAATGCATGACATAAGCAAGACGATGACACCATCGCATGGAACCCAAAACAATGCATTGTCTTTACGAATGTCGGAATTGTTTGCTCACGATAATTCGTAGGTATATTGCTTACACATTACGGAATACGCAGGTATAAAGATAGTTCTACAATTCGAACGTCAATTTGTAACTTTGTCATTGTTTAGCTAAATTGCATTAAATGCATTAACAACAAAGCTTTAGCAGCGTGCACAGTTGACGAATAATAATTGGACGGTCAGGTCAATAATCAATTCTCCATAGAATGCAGGTCAACGCATGTATGGGGCCTGCTGCGCTATGTAGCAATCTCTATACTGTATTTACAAGTAGACCTATGCATGTGCATTCGCCAATTTACATGTACTACCATGCAGAGCGGCCAAGACGTATGCAGCTACAATGTATAAGACGCATCTTTCGTATTCGTTGAATTATTATATGTGTTGTTGTGTTTCTTTATTGATAACAGTGTTATTTAGAAGGCCAGCGCATGTATGTCACGAGTGTTATTTATCCGCGCACAGCTGACGGGCATGGGAAAAGGAGCAGTTATAGTAACTGACTGGTTGTAGGTGTGTGGCCTCATTCTCCACGCGCCAATAACACTCTATCGTAGTCCGAAACGTACTGCGCAGTTTCGTGTTGCTCATACCATGATACTATCAGTATGCTTCATGTAGATATACTAATAATAGTATATATAATGTGTGTGGGCAGAAATGGGGGTACATTTACGACGACTACCAGTATATTGCATTCTCTAATTAAATCAGCGTATACTATACACCTTTATGGTTATGTTTAACTTGTGAATCGTGTGTCACAACATGATATGTGTAACTATAACTCGTGTATTGTTTTTATAACGGTGTTGACTCGTCGCTGGAATGGAATGTACGGTCATTAAATAGTATTGCCAATTTTATGTCCTTACTTTATAAGGACAGTTCATCGATTCCTTTCCATTACCTGTTTATATTAGTATATAAATTAGTAATTTGATATGACTAGCTAACATCTAAAAGTGTCATATTTGTAAGGTGTGAGTATCTATCCTTGTATCGCAATGTTATCCGTATGATTTATAAAAGTCGCTTTTACAGTACCTATTTATGCAACCATAGCGTGCTCTAGAGTAGGCGAAAGCTAATTTTTATTTAATTTAATATGTAACAGCTTAGCCTGTCGTTTTAAACACAGTTTTGGCCATTAGTAATTATCTACACCTAAGAGGCATTGAATATTACTACGCTTTGTTCTGTCAAAATCATATCTGAAGCCTAAATAATAACGAATGATTTCTTGCAAATTATCATCAACGGCCATGTCCGATACCATGAAAACCAATGGGCTATCTATCTAATTTAGCATTCCTAAAATTATACGAAAACTGTCATGCTTAGCTATCTTCGAAAGATATAACCATTATTATAAGAATTAGAGTGAAAATTAACGAAATTACATAAATCTGATATATTAGTAAGTTAATTGATATTTACTGAATAGAATAGATAATTGTACAGCGATGCTGTAGTCAATAAAACACCATATACATGTATATGATAAGTTATGAGTAACATCTACCTGGTATGCGAATAATTCTTGAGCAATGAACATGCAATTCAACCTTCAAAATATATAATGGCGTATATGCCAAACGCATGAATTCGTTGAGGTATAGACAACTTCTGAAATAAGCATATTAGTATCCACTGTTCACATGAACTATAGTGCGTATACAACTTATGCCTAGCAATCTACCTGATATGCAAATAATTTTGGAGCAATGAACCTGCAATGCACAACCTTCAAAATATAATGGAGTATATGTATATGCAAAACGCATGAATTCGTTGAGGTAGAAAACGCATATCAAGCATAACGCATATTCAGGGTATAGCATTCACTATTCACATGCACTAGTGCGTATACAAATAAATTTGTACTTATCCATAGCAATGGCAGCGGTAAGTCTAGTTGATACTTGCATAACGAAAGTAGAATCATTTGTAATACGCAAAATGGTTTACATACTAGTATACGTAGTCTCAGACAACGAATCGTTACACATACAAAACGAAATAATTATGAGATGTCATGTCTACAGAATCTACTTCCTCAAAATGATTCACAAACAACATCGATTATAATATTTTATCAGTGAATATTTACGTTTCTTACAATGAAACTTAATACGTTGATAACCATTGCAAGTACGTTTCTTTAACAACGATTGTTTCCTTCCGACGAACGCACTTATTCACAGCAAATATATATCTTAATATATATTTATTTTAAATGGACATGTTTCCTTACAACGAAATTATTTATTTACAAAGATTGTATAGTTCCTTTACAACGAATACATTGATGTTTATAAGTATATGTTCGTGATATATAGTGATAACACGTTAATATTAATTTTATACAACGGTGTGTTTCTTTAAACGAAAGTATAGTCTTGTACAACGCGTGTATATCTCCCTACAACAAAGAATGTATATATATATTTCCAAAGAATATAATTTCTTACAACGAAAACATTTATTTACAAGTTTATTTCACTTACTTACGCTATGATATAATAAGTAGTATATCCAATAGTTTTTTTATAATATTATTGTAACCTTGACAGTGGTAAAAAGAAAATGCATGTAATACCGTTACTTTCGATAGCTTTGTAATAAAACATACTACACTATGGTTAATATACATGTTCAATTATATATCAGCATGAATATAGATCTACGACCTGGCACTGTAGAAGCATCCGTCATTACGGTCAACACGTAACTTATGATACGATCTGCATGGAATTCTCGACGTCTGTAAGGATCTTAATTACCCCCAAATGGATTGCTTGTCCGTAACAATTGGATAAGTTGTGACACAAGACTGAAGGTCGAAAGTCGACTGGACTTAGTTGGATATAATGATCAATCAATCGAAATCGATTCCTACTTTCGTTGTGGACGGACGAACGATATACGAGACCGACGACCAGTCCAGGGCCTCGGTGCCGATACATCCACGGACTTTGCTCGTTGGAGGGACGGTTTTTGTTTTCACTGTAAACATGGTAATGATAAGAGATGTGGGGTCAATGCCACCATTTTACTGCACTGTCCACTGTAAATTGAGCTACGTCAAATACTATTAAGCATGTTAAGATGTTTCGGATTTTAATGATATTTACACAAAGCTATTCACAAACCTCCTACGCCCATACATTCTGACGGAACGTAAGTTGAGCGTATACTTATACCATTAGACATGATATTTTAGTTGTTGTTTCTGGGATTCTTACGATTTTAAAAAATCTCTGTTTACATTATTATTGAGTTTACTATGAACCTATTAATATGACTGGGCTTTTTTTTGTGTCACGATTTGTTTGTATCCGGCTACATGAGTGTATGGTGCTGATTATTTGTCAGCACTTTATGCCAATGTCATTTCTATATATCCAAATCCGCTAAATCAGTTTCTAAACTGTTTAGACGTATTACTAAGCAATACGTTTTCTGGCTTAATGGCAGTACATTTCTATATCCAAAAACGGCTCCTTTTTAGCTGTTTAGTGCGTTTAGAAAATTATCTTTCGCACGTTTATGCCAAAGTAATTTCTATATCCAAATCAGCTTATTTTTGACTGTTTATAAACAATTTAAACGTATTATTAAACAATGCTTTTTCGCGTTTTATGACATTGTAATTTCTATAGCCAACAACGTCTCATTTTCAGGCTTTTTATGCTTTTAGAAAATGCATTTTCGAACGTTTATGCCAATATTCAAATCAGCTCATTTTAGGTTCTTTACTGCTTAGACAATGCTTTTCGCCGTTATAAATGACCATGTCAAAATCATTTGAGTCGGTTTACTGTTTTAGACCTTGTTTTGAGTGTAAACATACATTTCAATTAAGTCGATGGCTTGTATGTATGTTGTGTGTATGACTCTTGTTGCTTCATTGATTGGCCGTGTTGTTCACAGGTATACTCTTCTGAGGGTACCACGTGGTGTATACCGCACAGGATGCGTGTGTTACTCGCTTGTTTGTCACAAGTTACGTTGTTCAACACTACTCGGTGCCACCCAAACATTCCTACCATTGCTGTAGTGTTCACGAAGTCACTGGGTCAGCTTAGTGTATTAAGCAAAATCTCTGACAGATAATAGGATTAATGATTCGTCTTTATTACAGCATCTTGGTGAGGACATTCACAGCATAAACACACACACACACACACACACACACACACACACACACACACACACACACACACACACACACACACACACACATACATACAAAATAAACAATTTAAGTTTTAGTTTTTGTTTCAAATACTCACACAAATACAAACACAAAATACGTACATATACTTGTGTACACACCTGCTTCAAGCATCCTTTAGGTAGTTCATTTGAAGTAGGGAATATGGACATGTCAAATAAAATGTTATTCGGATGCACATGACATAACATTTAATATTAATTAAGAAAGCACTTGTTTTATTGATTTATTTGATAATTATTAGTACGAGTGTCACCAGCGTTATGTGTAAATATGTTTTCGTCCTTAAGTGTGGCAAGATAAAACATATATGTACATATACAGAATAATGATTAGATAACGCCACGACTGAAAATATGACATATTTTATAATTTAAGAATGTTTATTGCTACGTAATTATGTACGATTATTTTATATACTAGTACTTAGGAACAATCTTTAAATAACGTTTTCTGGTGTGTGTCTGTCGTACGTATATTCATTCATATACATAGAAAATACGAGTTTGTTAAGCATATATTTTCTAATATAAATGTGTAGTAAGGCCGTCTCTAGTACATGAGGACTTATTGTCGCATGTATAAGGTCACGGAATACGCAAATCCAAAAGGTTTACTACCTTTCCACAACTATTCGTGGCTGGGATGTGAGCAGAGCACGACAGGTCGGTTGTAATGCATTACCGGGCTTCTCGAATCTCATTTGGCATCAGAAGTAGGTCATGGGAACATAGTCACGTGACAGATCACGGACTTCCGATAAGCTGATCCGATTGGATGTAGCCCAGCAGCACGACGCAAGGCGTACGACGATTGGTCGCACCGTGATTGATTACATTGACTGGCACCGTGCCCGGGAGAGAGCTCGAGCGGTGACGTCATGTCTAAACACTGGAGTTGGCCAATCACCTTTCGAGCATGTCATCTGGGCTTGCATAATCTCGACCGAGGCGTACTACCATGGCGAATACGCAAGATACACGATATATTTGACATACAAATATACTACTAACTATATATGTGGCTATTTCTGACTTGTAAATGCGCAAACCGACATGAAGAGTTCTACAACCAAAGCAATAATTGAACTACACATAGATTCACAACAATTTTATATCAACATGAGCAAATGCAATTATTTATAACAAATCTACTTATTTCATAATAAAACTGTTGCAAATAGTTTCTTTTAATTTTGAAAATATTATAGCATTATTTACCGTATGGTTGGAATTGCATTACTAAAGTATCATGTTGCTACTACTACTACTACTACTACTACTACTACTACTACTACTACTACTACTACTACTACTACTACTGCTGCTGCTGCTGCTGCTGCTGCTGCTGCTACTACTACTACTACTACCATTATTACTACTACTTACTTACTACTACGATTACAAAACGTATTGGTATGCTAGGGTCAGACTCAGAAGCATAAGTAGCCTATTACCAAGATGGTGCAGGAGCTTCCACCGTTGTGCTGTGGTGTATTTCCGGAAGCCTACACCAACTGAAATCTTGCATTTGAATTGTTCTTCGTTGTCCTTTCTTCCTATGAGAAACATAGGCGGAGTTACTGTAAACTATACTCTAAGTCCCTGCCATCCTCGAAAACTCGGGCCATTATGACTACACTAACCTCCGTCAAATAGTTGTCGAGGATGAGTTCCTGCCTGTGCTCGTAGGTTTACTGCAACACTACATTACTATGCGTTACAGGTATTGACGGTTTCCTTTCATTCTTGATAGAAAATATGGGGAAAGGGATTCAAATCCAACACATTTAGTAAGTTAAACTTATTTGTTTGTTTCCGGGCCCCCTTTGTGGCTTCAATCTCGGGACCGTTTGCTCCAAAGTTCAATGATCTACCACTATACGCTATATCCCGTCCTTGTCCAGATTGGCCTACTGATATCCCACTCACCCCCGTCCCCACCACCCCGCCAACACCCCCCTCCGCCCACCACCCCACACACACACCCCACCCCACCCTCTACCCCCTCCGCATTCCTCTCTCAACCAATATACACATCCTTAGTTACGACTACACTTGCTTTCCTTTATAAATGTGTTGTCTTTATTTCTGAATTGTCAACGTGACATAATTATAACGTTAACACCGACTTGACATTGCGATAATGCTATCCCGAACACGTGGGCAGGGGTTCGATTTAGACTTATTATCATACTCTGCCATGCCACTGTGGGGAGTTTTAACGATTTATAGATTCGGACAAGGAAGTACATTTTATCATTGAATAGCGCGTCGGCAAGTGCAGGGGTGTGCTAGGTTGCTGATACATTAGTGAGTCATTAGTGCGAATTTTGGCGTATTTGGTGTATATATGGAATCATCAACGCCAAACATTCGCCAAAAGTTAATGAAACACTAGTGAGACGTTAGTGAGACGTTAGTGCAACATCAGTTCAATTGACGCGCCGCATGCAACGGCTTATATTAGTCTCATGACAGGCTCGCATCAGTCGCACTAATGTTGCACTAACATCTCACTAATTTTGCAACCAAAATGCGAACGTTCAAGGCGCAAGTTTGGCGGACATTTGACATTTGGAAACATGCGACGTTAGTGATACATTAGTGAGAATGTCTTACAAAAACGTTGCTAATATTTGGCGTTCAACTGTCGCAAAATACTCGCTGAAAATTTTGAACATGTTCAAAATTATATTTTTTATATTGCGTGTCCTCTCAATATAGCTGAATAAGTTAACAGAATGTCCCAAATTCATAACGAGGCATAGATCTAGATCTATGCGATTACTTTTCTGTTAATGCATTCTAAATTAATGCATCTTTAATGGAGTAAAACGAATTTCAAAGGATTGCGATGATCATATCAAACTATTGTAATACTAGAACACTAGAACACTAGATATGACATGATTAGGGGTGATTAGTCAATAGAGTCCGGGAGACAAGTATATTTGTACACTGCAGACGTTTATCAAGACAGTTGAATGAATTACAGTAGGCCTACTGTCTTGTGAAAATGTTAATCCTCGTCGTCCCGTGCATTGCACGGCTGACGGATCAAGTTACATATAAGCACGAACGAACGAGCTCGGCTAGTTCGTGGATGGGTGAAAGAGAACCTGAGAGCTAGGAATCGTTCCTGCTCCACACTGAATCACAGGCTGAGAAACCTATGGTGTCACCTTAGACAAGGGACTTACTTTCAAGACACATGTCTTAACCTATCAGAGGATTAGTACCTGGTAGGATGACAATCACACGGATATGGGAATAATAACCTAGACAATTAAACGCCAATTGCGTCCCCTGTACCGTGCTGTTGAAAGTATAATGACAGCGAACGGATCAATTGGCGTGGCATTATGAGCATCATCATTATCATCATCATTATTATTATTATTATTATTATTAATATTAATATTAATATTAATATTAATATTAATATTATTATTATTATTATTATTATTATTATTATTATTATTATTATTATATATTATTATTATTATTATTATTATT
>JAVCKZ010091481.1:0-25116 GCA_034780755.1 Lepetodrilus elevatus
GGTCTCTAATAAATTCGGACATTTGCGAAAATAATCGGGCATTGTCCGATGACCGACGCCCATCTGAAACACTGCAGGTTGCTTCCCCGTTAGAACAAGTACCTGACTTGATGCCAACCTCACACATCATAGCGTAAGTGCACGATCCCTGTGTATTATTAGAGATGGCTACGAGAATTCTTATGGTCTCGTAGTAGATGAGAGGTTAGAGAAACGATAGGCAGAACTTTGAGAGTACGGTAGATTCAGGTTACAGGTTGCTTCCCCGTTAGAACAAGTGACAACCTCACACATCACATTTAAGCAGGTTTTGCTGGCACACATAAATGTGTTTTCATATTTCTGACTTTTGTTGCTATTTCTGCTCCCATTTCCCATTTCCCATTGATGTCAGCACTTTCACCTGCCTCAGAGTGTCATAGATATCAGAACTAACATTGGGGCCAAGGACCAACTTTCTTCTTTAACCTTCTCCTTGCTGAATTGTTCCATTGTGCATGAGTTTTGGGAATATATTGGGTTAACCCAGGGTTTCTCTGAACTCGCACTTTATTAATAAAAATTGTTGATAAGTATATCAACATTGACACCCAAGTGGAACCCTGGTTAACCCTCTCCATGCTGAAGGCAACCGAGATGTCATAAAGTGCAGTGTCTGTGTATAATCCAGCTGGGAGAGGGTTAAACAATGGTTCCTCTTGATTGGCTGCTTCCCCACTGTTGTCTTGTTTGTAATCGTAACCTCATTCTGTTTGCTTTGTTGGATCGTTAGCCGAATGTCACGGAAGTGCTCATGTCTTCTCCCCTACCCCAGCCCATCGACTCATCGCAGGATATTACCCATGAACCACCCTGAGTTCTTCACGTAGCCAATGTGCCACCATGTTTGATCACCGATAACAACTCTGATTGTTTGCGTTGGCCCTCGCTCCATTTTAAACATCCATCTTGCATATACTCAGATGCATTCGGAATCTATAAATAGCCTAATCTCGCGATCCGCTGTTGTTGCAGTTTTCTGTCCGCGGTTACTTTCTGGAGAAAAACCACAGTTATTTGTTTTCGCCATCACAGTATCAGATGGCTAACTCAACAGTGGTAACACTTTTAGGGTTTATGCTCCATTTTGTTGTAAAAATGCCGTAAAATCGGCACAACAAAAGCAATGTGAACACACATGCTTCCTGCAGGTTCGCTGTTAAATGGTTTCCCCTCAGGTTTATCGGTGCAGATTACCGGTAGGTAGTGCTCTATCGTAGGAGAGAAATAAGTGCAATGTAAAACCAAAAGCAACATTTGGGGAACATGGCCCACCCATGATTTGCATAGTGGATTCAGAGGATAGAACCTTTAGCAGGGTTAGAAGTTCCCACTCGCCCGGCAGCCCGATCGATTTCTCGTAATGTTAAAGGTATCCTACAGGCGAGTAGAAATTTCATGTTTTGTTATTTATATCATTATTCGGGCGAGTACGTTTTAAAATTAAGTTCCAACCCTGCTCACCCCCACAACCACAACAACAACCTAAGTTAAATTATATGTATTCTTTCGATGCATGACAATTACATATTATTTTATTCACTATTTTTTTGTTTTGCAGCATTCTGCGTATACAATGGTGCCAGTTACTACCAGGGTCAAACCTGGAATGAGGGCTGCGGCAAGGAATGCAGATGTGAAGATTCAGTCAAGGGCCTCTACGTATGTAATGACAGGTACGGTTTATGCTGAAAGGCCTCTATATATGTAACAACAGTTACAGTTTGTGCTCACTATGGCCTCTAACAACAGGTATGCTTGTTCTCAAAGGCCTCTATGTACATATAATAACAGGTACAGCTTATGCTCAAAAGCCTCTTGCATATGTATGCAACTATTCAATTATTTAGAAAAATATGAAAAATGTACATTATCTGTGTTTGTATAATTAAGGATAACCAATTTGAAGTACAAAGAACTGGTAAATAAATTAACAATTTAAATAAAATTCATATTCGTATTTCTAGATTTTGAATTTTTATTTTTTTTCAGCTATAAATTTAGGTTTTTTAACTATCAGAGGATTGAAATAATTAGCGTAATTACGGTACACCATTCATAACACCATTCATAACATTCTGATTATTTTCCTCCTAGATGTCCCTCGTATTCTAATCTGCCATCTCAGTGCTTCTTCATAACGGACCCTAAGGACCAATGTTGCAAGATCCCCAAATGTCAGTTTAATCCGATCCAAGGGCAGATAAGTGGCCACCTGGATCCTAACCTCATCCCAACCGCCATTCCTGGCGTAATCACGGGAGGAATTCCAACACCGATGCCAGGACAGACTCCGCCCTCAGTCAGTGAGTCCACAGAGTTATCTCCATTTGTCCATGATTAAGAGTTGTCTCCCTTTAGGAGTTTGTGTAAAAAAGTAGCTCCAAAGCTCCAAAGAATGTAAGCGTCTTATTATTAAAGTTGTAGATCTAATATGCTGTGAGTTTGAAAAATATGGGTCAGTCTATATTTAGAAGCGAAATTGCTCTATTTAGAACAAAGCACTGTTGAGAGTGGCGATACAACATCGTCATGGTCATGTTAAAGTGACTCATACACCAAAATCAAACTTATAAAAGCTACCCCATGTGCGAGAAACACGTGCAATTCGTGCAGAGAAACCCGTAATGATCGAGTAGGCCATGTGCGAGAAACCCGTGCAATCCGTGCAGACACCCGTGATGAGAAGGCCTTGCCAATTTTAAAACAAACGGTTGTTTACATTCGTCAAGTAAAATAGCATATTTTGATGGGTTTCTGTGCATTTCATCATTCTTGCAAAAGTTGCCCTATATATGACCAATAATAAAAATGGGCGTAGGTAAAATCCCCTTTGTGTATGAGTCACTTTAAGGTAGATTTTTCTTTAGTTGGAAATATGTAGAAACATTTAAAATATTTTATGAGTACCGGGTATGTAATATTGCATGACAAGATGAAACTAGCTTGCCACTTTAATATTTCTGGTTGTTTCAGATTTCTGCATCTACAAGGGTCAGACATACCAACAAGGTCAAACATGGGAGGACGGATGTGCCTATGACTGTACATGTGAGAATGCACTACAAGGAAAATACAAATGCACTGAAAAGTATGTATTTTGTTTCTTCAAAGGATATGCACTATTAATATGACAATTAATATACAATTGGTAATAAGCCCAATTTGAATATATATGGTGCATATTTCTAAGATTTTTACAAAAGTATGTATATTGTTTCTTCGATTGATATCACACACATACTATTGCTAATTATTATACAATTGATAATAAGCCCAATTTAAATACTGTATTATATAATATATTATGTTCCATATTTCTGAGATAATAACTTTGTGACCCTAAGTGCAATTCAATGCATAATTATATGTATTAAACTAGTGGCTAATAAAGATGCACGATTGGAGTTCAAAGGTCCCGAGTTCAAATCCAATCCCAGGGGCCTAGCATCAATGGTTGCGAAAGTTATTTTTCTCTCGCGATATTGATAGGATGCACTATCAGATCTGTACAGTGGCAATGCAGTTATCATCCTTGGTCTGTCAGTACCAGCTGGTGCTTGCAGGTTGACTGCAACATTCAGCACAACAGATGTATCAGATTTCTTCCATGCCCTAAATTGACAAGTCGTGATATTAGTGAACAAATCTAGAAAGTGACTATATAGACTAATAGATCTAATCCCCTATTGAATCTTTGTTAAATTTCATCTGCAGCTTGTAAATGACGTATACTGAATGTACGTATATGTTAACTCTGTGTGTCACTGACTGTTCCAGATGCCCTCGGTACTACAGCCTTCCCGCACAGTGCCGACTGTTCAAGGACCCGCGCAACCCTTGCTGTATGACCCCTTCGTGTCAATTCACAGGGGTCACAGGTCAAATCTTAGGAACAGCGACCCCTGACCCCCTGCATACACCTAATCCTATTGTTAATCCTACGCCAGGCCTACCTAAATGTAAGAACACGTTCTGTGTGTGTCTGTGTAAGCATATATGTATGTGTGTGTGTGCATGCATGTATGTGTGTGTGTGTGTATGTGTGTGTGTGTGTGTGTGTGTGTGTGTGTGCATGCATGTATGTGGGTGGGTGGGTGGATGTGGGTGTGGGTGCATGCTTGTTTGTGTATATTAGTGTATGCATGTTATTGTTATTATTATTATTATTGTTATTAGTATTATTGTTGTTGTTATTATAATTATTGTTGTTGTTATTGTTTTTGTTATAGTTATTATTATTGTTGTTATTATTGTTATTAATATTAGTATTGTTGTTGTTATTATTATTGTTGTTGTTATTATTGTAGTTATTATTGTTGTTATTATTGTTAATAGTATTGTTATTGTTGTTATTATTATAATTATTGTAGTTATTATTATTGTTGTTGTTATTATTGTTGTTATTGTTACTAGCTGTGTGTGTGTACCGCGGACAGTCCTACACACAAGGCCAGCAGTGGTACGACGGATGCGACTACAAGTGTGTCTGTGAGAACGCAGATCAAGGCGTCTACAGATGCGGACAGAGGTTTGTCTAGACATTCTTGCCGACTCACGCTTACCTCCCTTCCATAGCAACTTTCAAAACAGTTTCAATGGATCAGTAATAAAAGCAATGATTTCAGGAGGGATTTCCAATAAGCCATCATCAGAGTACATGTGTGTGTCAAAGGTCCACATAACAATAACTGTCCAACATGCTGTAGCGCTAATAATGCGTTTTGCATTATGTAAATTATTCTCGTGGTTGTGATTATTAGTTTAATGATTATTTTTGTAACTATCGAGTGTTGGGGATAAAGTACATCACTAAATAACAACAATTAGTCTCAGATCGAAATTTGTCTGTCCATTATGCTTTCATCGTGGATTTGAGATTGTTCTGAATTTGATAAGGGTAGATACAACTGTCATAGCGCTTTGATCATTCTGGATGTAATACTTATTATCTCCCTTTCTAGGTGTGCGAGTTCTGCTGGCGTACCTAAGGGCTGCACTCAGGTGCCAGACACTAACGACCCATTCTGCTGCAAGTCTTTACGGTGTGACATCAAGATTGACCCTGGCCATCCCGGGTTCTTAATCCCGACCCTCCCCCCGAAGGTGGTGACCGGAGGTGTGGTCATCCCAGTTGGGCCCACCCCTCTGCCAGGAGTGTCCCCCAAACCTAACCCCATACCCAAAGGTTAGTCCTAATGTGTTGCTTGTTCCTACATCACAATCTTGTCTTATTATTTTTAAAATTTTTATTTGGGATTTAGATACCTGTATTCAAGATTCTTTCACAGCTTATCAGTTTAATGCAGGAGGAAAACCGCAACATCCACAGCGCTGGATGTTGCAGTAAATCTGCGAGCACCGGCTGGTACTGACAGAGCAATACTGATAACTGCATTGCCACAGTGCAGACAGTGCATTCTATCAATACTGCGTCAGAAAGGTAACTTTCCGGAACATTGATGCCAAGCTCCCGGGGTGGGATTTGAACCTGGAACCTTCGGCTCCGAAGTCCAACATTCTACAATTGCGCTACCACCCACCCCCTTGTCCTAGCTGTTCCACTGACATGGCTATTCATTGTTCTCCTATACTAAGCATTCATATCTCTAGCCAAATAGTATTTTGTACAAAGATATTGACATAGATGAAAGAATTACAACTGCTATTTTCCTCCAACAGGAGTGTGCGTATACAAGAGCCAGGTCTATCAGCCAGGTCAGAAATGGAAGGACGGATGTGATTACAACTGTGAGTGTGTGGACGGAACTGGCAAGTACAAGTGTACTGAACTGTAAGTCTGATTGTTCTAAACATTAAAGGTACAATGACGCGATAACAATAACGAGATTGTCGAAAACAAATCATTATTAGCATAAAACGTACTACCAGGCCCCGACTCGTCGCAAATGGGTGAAAGATTCCCACAGCGACGTTAAACTCCATATTATTCAACATACGTGGTGGTTTTTTGTAAACATTTATTATTTGTATCATTATTCAGACGAGTACGTTTTAAAGTTACCCGGTAGTTTATCTTCATTTGTTACTTCATGGATGTCCGTTCTTCAGATGCCCGGACTATCCCAGCCTCCCCACGCAGTGCCACCTGGTGAGAGACATCTATAATCCCTGCTGCCATAAGCCAGTCTGTAAATTCGACGGTACCACCGGATCCATCAATGGACAAGGAAGCACTTTGGCGCCAATACCAAAAAGTATGTTATGCCAATTCTTTTTATTGGGTCTGCAAGTTCTTGAAGTGTACATGGAGCCTGTGGGCATTTGTAAATTCTTTTTGCGAAAATGGGTCACCATAGTTTTCCAGTGCCACTAAATTAACCCTCTCCCTGCTGGATTAGACAAAAACACTGCTCATTGGGGCATTTCTGGTTGCCTTCAGCAGTATAAGGAGTATAAACCACTGATAACTCCACAAGCCGTTCATATCCACAATGATTTACAAAATGTCTACATATTTAGTATTAATATTTTTAATATACTCTATTTAGTGACATTGGAAAACTATGGTGACCCATATGTTTTCATATGAGATTTCATACTGTAACTGTATATGGGCCAGTGGCCTTACATGCAATAAAGAATTGAATTGAATATAGATATTTCATGTTCATTTCCTAATAATTCTAACAAGAGTCAAATTTTAACATGATCAGTGTTCGTATACCCTAATTCAAATATAAAACATAAAATATTCAATGTTAAATAATATTAGGATTTTTTAAAATAAAAAATTAAAAACTTTCAGATATTTTTGGAAAAATTATATTCCATTCTAATAACATGTTAGCCATGTACATGTTTTCAGGGTCAAAATAAAATGTTTTTGCAACTAATTTAGATGATCAAACTATATTGAGGGTAAGAATTATTAGAGTAATTACGGTACTACCTTTCTTTCCCAGAGATGTGTATGTACAATGGTGTGGCGTACAGCCAAGGACAGAGCTGGAATGACGGATGTCAACTGAAATGTATGTGCGAAGATGACGTCGCAGGCATCTACCGGTGCGACCAAAGGTAAGGAGGATGGGCAAATACTGTATTCTGTAAGGATATATTGACTTAGGAAATGAGTTAACCATCTCAGAAAGTGAAAGAAGATATTGGTCTGTGAGTACCTGTCAGTGCTCCAGGATTGCTGCAACATTCAGTGCTGCAGATATTGCAGATTTCCTCCTGCCCTAAACTAACAAGACGTGATATTATATAAAGAATCTTAGTGTGCAACAACATCTACGTATTTGACTTACGCTTCAAATTAACCGAATGCTGTTTGTTTTTTCAACAGATGCGCACAATACGCCAGCGTCCCTGGTTGTATTCTGGAGACGAACCCACAAGACACTTGCTGCCGAGTCCCTGTGTGTAGACCCACCCCTGACCCCAACCCCACCCCCAGCCCAAAACCTGGCGCCACCCCCGGGCCGTACCTCATCCCCACAGTACCCCCGGGCAAGATCACTGGACAGACCGTGGTGGATCCCAAGAACCACACCAATGTCCCAAGTAGGTGTTGCACTTATTTATGTTCACTTTGTACGTAGCGTTGATTAAATTAAATTAAACATAAAACCAATTTTGTTACAGGTATCGGAATTGTTCGCACCTCCGCAGAAATCCACTGATTTATATGTCATGGGGTTAATATATTTGACCTGGACGTGGGGGGTGGGCCTACAGCCATTCATTAGGCTTAATGTTTTTCTGCTAAAATTGCGATTGTCTGGTGTAATATCTCCTTCACAGATATATTTTTTCATCAATACATTTACATGCAAATCTATAGTTACATCAAATACAAGTTATGTTTTTGTTTGGTGTTTATTTTTTTTAATGATATCTGTTAACAACTATATTTTTGAAACATATTAGTTGAAATTAGTCAATGAAAAAAGCTCCAAGACAAGGGAAATAAAAGAGGGGGAGAGAAGAAAGAAAGATTAAGAATAAGAGATACATGTACATTTATTAAAATTGTAAATAGTTACATAAGCATATTATTAAGTAAGTTAATTTATTACTTTATAGCTGCATGTGTCTTCCATGGCGTCGCATACCGACAGGGACAGAAATGGCAGGACGGATGTGATTACAACTGTGAATGTCTCGACGACCACACAGGACGATACGTCTGTACAGAGAGGTGAGATTCACGTCTTTTTGGCTATTGTGTGACATACAACAGGACAAAATTATGGTAGTCGAAATGTCCCTTTAACACTTTCCATGCTGAAGGCAACCAGAGATGCCCTACAATTATGTACCTGTGCCTAATCCAGCAGGGAGAAGGTTAATTCTTTTTGGCTGTAGTGCGACATACAACAGGATAAAATATTTGCTGAATACAACATATGTTTAAACCAACAGGACAAAATCATGGTGTTTTTAGTAAAAATATCCCTTTAATACTTTTCTGATTATCTATTTCAGATGCGCGGTCTATGTGAACATCCCTCGGTTCTGCTCGATGGGAGTGGATCCCAAAGACGCATGCTGCAAGAAACCTGTTTGCACGCCAATCCAACCTGTTACCATGAAACCTCAGAATACCCCGTCACCTTCTCCGGGTACCATAGTCACTCCGTCCCCACGAGGTGAGACCATGCCCCGAGGTTTACGAACCCATCCTCAGTATACTATAATGTACATGCTCAATATAGTTTTGTTCACAAGTAAACATAAAATTTGATCTTAAGCATGAACTTGTACTCAAATGCCTTGCATCAGCATTCGTGAAAAGTTACTTTTCTGATGTGATAATAACAGGATGCTGTTATCATCCTTGGTCTGTGAATACCAGCCGGTGCTCGCAGGTTTACTGAAACATTCAGCGCTACGGATTTTGCCCTATACTGACAAGCCGTGATATAAGTGAAAGAATGTTGAAAGTGACCTTAAACCCCAATTACAAAAATAATATACATTAAAAAAACTTTAAATAATATATTTAGAATCAATATGCTTTCATGTCTTCTTATTAATCAAACATTACTAGAAATTGTGCCACATTCTTCAACAGAAAGATCGCTACAAGCATACGATTATGTATTATATACTTTTGCCTGATGTCGACAATGAAGATATTGATTGTCACGCTGCAGTATTTAAATTGCTCTTGTGCGCAGGTGTGTGTGATTATCGGGGCGCCACCTATGTGCAGGGCCAGCAGTGGTACGATGGCTGCAGTAAGACTTGCATCTGTGAGGACCAGACCACCGGATACTACAGATGTAGCGACAGGTATGTTCAGTGTGTATGCAATTGTCCATATAAATGTCAATGCAAATTTTATATTGTCCATACAAATATTCATTCAAATTTTAATGTCAATAAGAATGTGTGTGCAAATGTCCTTACAAATATTCATTCAAATGTCATTGTCCATAAATATTTCCATACAAAATGTTATGATCATTCTACTTTCAATGTCAAGAATGTTCATTAAAATGTTGATGCAAATTTTAATATCCATATAAATTTTCATAGCAATGTCCATACAAATGTTCTTACTAATGTCCATGTAGATTTCCAAAGAAATACCTATACAAATGTTCATGTGTCCTAATGTGGCTCTAAATGCCAATTTAAAAACAAAAAATAACAATGCAAGTAGATTTTAAGGTGCATACAAATGTCCATGGTATATATACAAATTTTCAAATTCATACAAATGTCAAAATAAATCAATATATACATGTATATGGTCATATTTGTGCAATATTGATACTTTAAAAAGTAAATATTCACTACTGCATTTAAATATTGGATTCCAGATGCACCATATTCCCCAAGGTTCCGGCGCAGTGCCGCATGGTGGCTGACCCAAAAGATCCACAGTGTTGCCAGGTGCCCGACTGCTCCCCTACCCCTGGGCCTGGAGGTTTCCCCACCCCAGGGACGGGCGCCACCCCCACGCCCTCCATTGTGACCAACGTTCCTGGAGTGGTGACTGGTGTCGCCCCCACCCCCACGACAGGCCCTGGAGGCCAGACCCCCATCCCACGGAGTAAGTTTCTAACATTCAGAGTCCTAATATAATGACTGACTTGTCTCATGGAGTACATTTATGAAATCAAGCGTGCCATTCCGCAGAACAATCGTAACTCTATGTGAGTCATTATATTTGATATATACATACGTATCTTTGTGATATTATATGCTCATAATTTCTCAGTCTGCATGGTTACCCCTTTGGCTAAAACCCCAAACTGGGTTCACTCACACCCTCACCATTTTGCCAGTAGAACATTGGACTCACAATCCGAATCCCAGGATCCAAGTTACAATGGCTCCCGACATGGGTGATATTGATATTTAGCATTTATTGGATGGTTTCTGGTTCTGTTTAGCATGGCTATGATAAATAATATTAATGCTAGGCTCTGCTGCTCGTATGGGTGAAATATTCTTGCTGTGACGTAAAGCTCTAATTCATTCATTGGTACAGATCCCGTCTGTATCTACAAGGGCCGCCAGTACCAGCAGGGTGAGCGGTGGCAGGATGGCTGTGACTACAACTGTATCTGTGAGGACGGGAAGACTGGCAAATACAAGTGTGATGAGAGGTAATAATACCATAATAATAATAATAATAATAATAATAATACATGTAATAACAATAACAATAGTAATAATAATAATAATAATATCAATAGTAATAATAATATCAATAGTAATAATACTAATACTAATAATAGTAATTATAATATCAATAGTAATAATAATATTAATGATGATAATAGTAATAGTAACAACAATAATAATAACTCATAACAATTATAATAATATTAATAGTAACAAAAATAATAGTAATCATAATACTTTTAAAGAAATAATAATACCGGTAATATGAATAATGGATATAACCATTATCTTAACCTGAATATTAACCTTCTAGCAGCTGAAAAAACCCAGCTGCTTGGGGTTAAGAAGGTGAAATAAGTGTACATTGAATGATTGACTGGTGTAATATTGCTTCAAGCACCCATATGTACTGTTTATTTATTGTTATTTATTTATTATTATTATTATCTTTTAGGTGTTCCACATCACTACGAGCAAGCATATTTATCATGCAGTCATACGTTTTATGAATGTACTGTTTATTTATTGGTATTTATTTATTATTATTCTTATCTTTCACCCCTTCGTACCTCCCATTATTATCTTTCAGGTGTTCCGCATACCCCTTCATACCTCCTGTTATTATCTCTCAGGTGTTCCACATACCCCTTCGTACCTCCGCAGTGTCAGCTAATAAGAGACAGTTCTGATTTCTGCTGCTTCAAGATGAAGTGTGGAGACCCTTCCCTACTACTAGCCACACCAACACCAGGCATCGGTCAAACACCGGACCCCAACCTGACCCCTCAACCCCAGCCTGGTCAGTATTGTCCCGACCCAGAGATTACCAAACTTTCTTAAAGCATGATTTCTTACTGGTGGTAGCACAGTGGTAAAATGTATGGACTTTGGAGCCAAAGGTCCTGAGTTCAAATCCAGCCCCGGGAGCCTGGCATCAATGTTCGTGAAAGTTACATTTTTGATGCGATAATGATAGGATACGCTATCTGTAGAGTAGGTATGCAGATGTCATCCTTGGTCTGTTAGGTTTACTGCAACATTCTGATTGAGCGCTACGGATGTTGCGGGTTTCCTACTGCCCTAAACTGACAAGTCGTGATATAAGTGAAATAATCTTGAAAGCGACTCTAAATCCCAATACCAAAAAGAAATAGTACAATTTTGTTCATAAATCCCTATTTAAGATTGGAGCTTGAGCATGAAATCATACTTTAAAAGTTTCGTAGCATCAATGACTTTCTATATTATAGCACTGCATAATTCAGCATGGAGAGGGTTAAAAGGATCTTAGTGCTGTAAATCTTAGTGCTGTAGATCTTAGTGCTGTAGATCTTAGTGCCACTAATCTCACCATCATTCCGCTTATTTCCAGATTTCTGTATCTTCAATGGCATTCCATATCGCCAAGGTCAAACATGGAACGAGGGATGCACGCAGAAATGCCGTTGTGACGATGCGTCTCGAAATTACTACACCTGCTTCGACAGGTATGTGACATTGCTCAAAGCCTCAAAGGTCCATAAAATTATCTAAAAGAAATAAGAAATGTTATCTCCATTTTTATGAGAAGAAATTGAAGATTTACTACTTCATAGAAATCAACACAAAATGCAACCCATTTGACAGTTGTACCCATAGAAAAAGTATATAAATATGTAATTACAATGTACAGACAATCCATATCTGTACTGTCTTCACATTGGTTCAAGATGAATTTAATTTATTATTTTGATAACAAAATATTAACAAATAATTATCACTGCACATTAAGAAGAACTACCTTTAGGAAAATAGTACTTTTGTGATGAATAGAAAATGAGGGAGTGGGTGGGGGGAGGAGGGAGTATTATTCATATTTAAAATAGTAATTACAGTATTGCACATTAGGAAAACGGTAAATCAGAGAATGGATTCAATATCAACATGAAATCTGATAAAAATATGTTAGTAATACTTGAAGCTACCAGTCCCTTTAGCTCAGTCAGTAGAGCGTTGAACTCACAATCACAGCAACTTGGGTTCGAATTCCAGGATCGGCACAATCTTCAATTACACAAGTATATTCAATAATTAAAATTTTATTTACGAAATTATTTTGCAATAGGTGTCCAAGTTATAACATCCCAGCATCCAGCAAGTGCACGTACAAGGTGGACCCTAATGACCCCTGTTGTCGAGTTCCTCACTGTGTTCAGGGGACCAATGGCGGGCTCACCCCGTACCCCAACCCCTACCCGCAGCCTACCATCATCCCCACCGGTAGCATCGGCGGGCACAACCCTGGCACGAACCCATTAACCAATCAAGGTACAGAGATATCAGATTTAAACATTTAATTTAAACAATATTTATTTCAAAAACTTCTAGGATCCACGCAGGTTTTTGAAATAAATATTGTTTAAAAATATATATATGTAAGATACAAGATGCTCCTACTGGTCTCGGTCAGCAGGGTGTTACCCCTTTGGCTCAGTAGGTAGAGCGTTGGACTCAACGATCCAGCAACTTGGGTTTGAATATCAGGATTGGCATGGTTCTTGGTTATTTATGAATAATTTATGAATTGTATTACAGTTAGAATATTATAAATCAATTGTGGTCATGTTCTCTATGTCTGTGTATTGTAATTATGTTTATAGTAATTCAGCGTACAACACTGATCTATAATGTTTAATGGTACTGTAAGTCATGAAATTAATGTGTCACTACCGGTAATTTAATGTGACCTGTAGATTTTAGACATAAATGTGACACCAATAAAATGCGAACGGCCATGTCTCCATAAATGTTTGTTTTCCCAGTCTTACCTTTAATGCGCAGCAATTAAATACGACAATACTGCGGTCAAATTTTTCGCATGAATATTCTGCTCGCATTAATTTCATGATTTACAGTATATTCAATTTATAACGAGAATTTTGTCCATTTCTTTAATGCCTGTCGTACATTTCATCCATAATGGAAACCTTCCACTCAGATTCAAGTGTATATCTGGAGATCTTGCTCGTTCGTTCCAAATTTAAAAAAAAATGTAATTACTGTATTATCATTTGTATTACTAACTGTATTTAAAATGCATTTGTTTATTTGTAGTGACACACCACACTGTCACTGTCACATGTTAATTGTTTAGCCAGGTACTATATTATGAGATGTTGCTACTGATCTCAGTCAGTGGGGTTACCCCTTTGGCCATGTCAGTATAACGTTGGACTCAAAATCCAACAACACCTGGCCCTAAGATTACGAAACTTTTCTGAGTACGTTTCTGTGCTCAACTAAGAATTGTGTTCATAAAACGTCATGAGTACGTTTTTGTGCTCAGAAAGTTTCGTAATCTCGACCCCAGGTAGTTGGAATCACAGGATCGGCACATTCCTCAGTAACAATAGCATTGTGTTTTGTTGCATGTTTTTCATTATTATATTTGGAATAAATTGTGTTTGAGAACTAATATCTGCTCACTTTTCCTTGTTGCTCAGGCTTCTGTATTTATAAGGGAGTCGTACATAAACAGGGAGACAAGTGGGACGATGGCTGCGAGTACAGCTGTGAATGCATTGACGACAAGAGTGGGCAGTACAAGTGTACCCAGAGGTACGTCATACCATATACTGTACTGTAAATATAACAATAATGTGCTTTGTTATGAATATAGACTACCCAATCAATGCAGCTTGGGATATGTAGAAATGTGTCTGTGAAACCACAGGATAATGAGATACTGACAGTTGGGTATACTCTCTACACAAGAAATTTAATGTCATTTATCATTGATTTTCATGTGTTTTGATCACTACTGCATAGGGTAGGTGTATGTTATTACTTAGGAAATAAAACATATTTCTAGGCTAGTATGAACATCTGAAGAGAGAAAAAAACTAATTGGTTACCTTTGACCTCTTGCGAAGATGATCTTGCGACATTACCTAGTCCAATAACTTTGATTTCCAGATTGTTGTCAGTAGCCAATTCTATTACTTCCATGTTAAAGCTCCTAATGTGATCACATGCTAGTATATATAATGACTTAAATTATTTATCAGGTGTATGGCCGTGTCCAATCTGCCAGCATTCTGCAGACTGGTTCAAGACCCCTATGATCAGTGCTGCAAGAAGCCTGAGTGTCCGACTCCATCTCCACTGCTTGGATCTACATTGACGCCCGACCCTTTCGCATCCCATTCGCCAACCCCGAACCCTTTCCTGACGCCATATATTGTTAAGCCTAAAGGTAAGTTTCCCACAACTATACTGTGCTGTTCTATTTTACGAGTGTCAAAGAGAGACAGGGAGGGAGGGAGGGAGGGAGGGAGGGAGAGAGAGAGAGAGAGAGAGAGAGAGAGAGAGAGAGAGAGAGAGAGATAAGGGAGATAGATATAAAGAGAGAGAGGGGGAGAGAGTACAAGTGTGAGAGAGAGAGAGAGAGAGAGAGAGAGAGAGAAGGAGATAGAGAGAGAGATTACATGATGGTTTCATGTTATATTAGTTCCGCTGACTTGTGTATTTTCATGCAGATATTTTCTTTGGTCTGTCAGTACCAACTGTAGTCTTTTGATGGGACTGATGTTTTACTAGTTGAACTATACCAACCGTGCAGTTCTCACAGGTTTACTGCAACAGTCAGTGCTACGGATGGTGCGGGTTTCTTCCTGCCATAAACTGACAAGCCATGATATAAGTGAAACAATCTTGAAAAAGTATCTCTTTTAAAATTAAAAAAATGAATTAAAAAAATGAAAAAGAAATTAAATTAAAAATGCAATGACACGTGTCTCTCTATGCAGATGTGTGTACATACTTCGGTCAAGTCTACACACAAGGTCAACAGTGGTATGATGGTTGCCAGAAGAAGTGTGTTTGTGAAGACGGAAAAACAGGATACTACACGTGTGTCAACAGGTATGATGTAATAACCTTATTTTCCAAATAGTATCGGTGACAGTTAGTATTATTTATTATTATTTATCAAATCTGTCCCCCAACAGGTGTCCAAGCTACCCCAGTATCGCCCCCAACTGCATTATGGTGCCTGACCCTCATGACCCTGTCTGCTGCCAGGCCCCCAAATGCAAGAACGACCCCCACAAGCCTCCCACTGGGGTACACGGCACCATCACTGGCTATGGGAAACCCACCCCCATGCCACAGGTCACTCCCACTGCCGGAACCGGTCAAACGCCAGCCACACCCAAGCCAACAAAGGGTAAGGACTTAATGTACAATGTATGGCACTGTATATAATATACCATAATTACCCTCATAATACGAACCCTCTAATAGTTTACTGCATTAATCACAAAACTGAAATGTCCACTGTTAGTTGTCTGAAATGTTCATTGTTGTCTGAAACATGCACTATTTGTTGTCAGGCTGAAAGTTAAAATGAATAAACTGAAATGTTCACTGTTAATTGTCTGATACATCCACTGTTATCTGAAACATCCACTGTTCACTGTTATCTGAAACACTCACTGTTGTCTGAAACATCAACAGTTGAAGGAAATGTTCACTGTTGTCTGAAACATCCACCATTGTCTGAACTGTTCACTGTTGTCTGAAACATCCACAGTTGAAGGAAATGTTCACTGTTGTCTGAGGCATCCACTTTTGTCTGAAACATACACTGTTGTCTGAAATATTCACTGTTTGAGGCATCCATCATTGTCTGAAACATCCACAGTTGACGGAAATGTTCATTGTCAGAGGCATCCACTGTTGTCTGAAACATGCACCATTGTCTGAAACATGCCCTATTTGTTGTCAGGCTGTCAGTACAAGAACAAGCTGTACCTGCCCGGGCAGAGATGGGCGGACGGCTGTGACTTCATGTGCGTGTGCGAGGATGGAGTTACAGGCAAATACACATGTACAGAGAAGTACGTATTCCAACAAGAGTTATCCCCCTTTTTCACCTCAATGTAGCCATGTGATAAAATGTTCCTATGCTTGTCATGGCCAGCAGGGTTAACCCATATACCCCTGCACATCCCTGTTATGTGCTGCACATTTGTTTGTTTTCTATAATAAGTTGTTTGTTTTTATTATTAAAGTTGCTTCATCTTCTGTGAATTTTCAAATTGCAAAATATCCATGAGAGAGTTGCTTTAAATTCTTTTTACATCAAAATTGAAACATGTTAGTAAAATAAGTTCACTGTAGCAGTATATTACTCTTACTATCAGAGCATATGAGTTGTTATTCATCCCATGTATAGATTTTTGATGCTACAGTTTTTAGTAAATTTAGCTGATGCATAACCACCGATAATGTTTGTCTAGATGTGCTAAATATCCCAACTTGCAACCTTGGTGCCGTATGGTGATGGATTTCACCGATCCGTGCTGTATGAAACCTGACTGCTCTGCTCCGACCCCTGGACCAACTCCTCCTCTCGGCCAGACGATGAAGCCGACCCCTGGCCTCAGTAAGTTGACCCCTGACCTCATTTGACCCATATCAGTAATTTGACCCCTGGCCTCTATCAAATGACCCCTGACCTCAGTTGAACCCTGGCCTTTGCATGTGGATCCCTCAACCAGTCAATTGATCCCTGATCACAGTAAGTGTAACCCTTACATCACTCTGACCTCAGTAAATTGACCTCTAAGAATTAATTTGACCTCTGACCTCTAATCTTGACCACTGACTACAGTAAGTTGATTGTAAGTAAAATGACCCCCTGAACTCAATTGCTATGCTGACCTCAGTCAATTGACCTCTGATTTTAGTTGACCCCTGACCTCATTAAGTGTCCTCAAAAATTAACAATGGTGGCATTGATATTGGTGACAAGACTACAAACTTGTATAATCGTCTCTTAAAAAATCACAGTTTGATTTGTTTTGATTTTTTGACAGATTTCTGTGTATACAATGGCGTACCTTTCAAGCAAGGACAGACAGTCAATGACGGGTGTGACCAGGTGTGTCGGTGTGAGGATGCCGTCACTGGACAGATCAACTGTGATAAGAGGTTAAAACTTAGTTATTTAAATTTTAAAAAAGAAAAATGTAATTTGTAAATGTAACATATTTTTTTTAAAGCATTTAATTTCAATAATCATTGTTCTATTTTCTGCAAGGCTGCAAGATGTGTACCAACATTTCCTCCTTTCAGATGTGCGATATATCCATCTCTGCCACTTGGCTGCAGCATGACAACTGACCCCAGCGACCCCTGCTGTCAAGTGCCGAAATGCACAACGACAAACACAAACGGACCCCACCACATCTTGACAGGAGTTCCAGGAACCTTTACTGGGCATAGTCTGCCGCCAACCAACCCAGACCCTCTGGCAAAACAAAGTAACTCCCGCTCTTACAATATTAATACTTCTTTAAGTCCACCTCCACACCTTAACCCTCTCCATGCTGAGGACAACCAGAGATGCCCTAAAGAGCAGTACCTGTGCCTAATTCAGCAAGGAGAGGGTTAAATGGATCACAGTTTGTTGGACATGTTTCATGGTCAAGTGTATTTATTTCAGCTGAAAGAATATATTTTTGACTTGACACAGGTATATTGGGCTGTTAGCTACACTTTGCACATGACTCACTGTTGTTCATAGTTTTGTACTTGTTTATCGTGAGACCCCAAAAAGAGATTCAAAACTAAAATAAAATATGACAATATTGTAAATTAGTGAGACATGTGCAAAAAAATGTACCTTATTTCTCAAAATAAGCAGCTTGTTTCCCAATATACTTGTGTAGACAAGTCAAATTTACAGTTATTTACTTATAATTTTTAATTGAAATATGTCAACAAACAGCGCTTCGCACCTGACTCTTCATAACTGTCTCCCACGTGCACCGGGAGAGGAAAAAAAAATGTCCTGCAGTAAAACTTGCAATATTGTAATTCATTCACCCAGCTTCTATTGTGGGCCTTTAAAAAAAGCTGGAAAACTGGTTAAAATTGAAAATTCAGGGGGAAATCAGGGAAATGTGATGGCCAAAAAAAGTGGGAACGATGATTGATTCAGTAAGATTATTAGACTGGAATATAATCTTGCAGCCGGTTGCCATTACCATGGCAGGACATACGACAAGGGCCAGACCTGGGATGATGGCTGCACTTACACGTGCGAATGCCTGGACGATCACAGCGGCAAATACAGATGTAAAGAGAAGTGAGTGTAATCGAAATGTTGACGTCTAGATAAAATTGTAACAAACTGATTGTTTCTTCCACTAAGAGTAAGCGTATGGCCTCCGTTTCACAGTGTATATTTACGCCAGACGTTATATCAGTAAAGCATATTACTTCATGCTTTACGTCCCGATTTATGTCCGGCATAAATATACACCCCTTTCGTGAAACGCAGGCGTGAAGTCTAAATTAAGAATAATGTTTTGACATGTATTTTGATTTCGCTTCAGATGTGCCAAATATCCATCTGTGCCGACAGGTTGCAGCATGATTAAAGATGTTAAGAACCAATGCTGCAGAGTTCCGTACTGTCCGAACCTCTCTCCTACCCCGTTTGTAGTTAATCCACCATTCATTGGCCAGCCTACACCGTACCCAATAGGATATACACCATACCCTGGTGCAACTCCTTACCCAGGGCCTACCTTGTACCCCATAGGGTACACACCATATCCCGGTGCAACACCATATCCTGGACCAACTCCGTATCCAATTGGATACACGCCGTATATAGGAGCAACACCATATCCTGGACCAACTCCGTATCCTATCGGATACACACCATATCCCGGTGCAACACCATATCCAGGACCATCTATGCATCCAATTGGATGGACACCAAGTCCAGGAGCAACACCATACCTAGGGGCCACACCATGGCCTATTGGTTACACACCTTGGCCATATGCGACACCATATCCAGGCCCATCTAAACACCCGATAGGATGGACACCGTCACCTGGTGCGACCCCATACCTAGGACCCACACCATGGCCCATTGGCTACACTCCGTATCCTGGTGCTACACCATATCCAGGTCCATTAAAGCATCCCATTGGATGGACACCAAGTCCAGGGGCAACACCATACCTAGGACCCACACCATGGCCTATTGGTTACACGCCATCTATAGGGGCCACACCATATCCAGGGCCATCAAAATATCCGATTGGTTCCATACCATTCCCTGGTGGCACAGTATATCTCGGAGAAACTCCATATCCCATTGGATACACACCATATATAGGAGCAACACCTTATCCTGGACCATCTAAACATCCCATAGGCTGGACACCGTTTCCAGGTGCAACACCATATCCAGGGCCAACTCCATATCCGATTGGCTACACCCCATCAATAGGAGCCACTCCATATTTAGGACGTACACCTTGGCCTATTGGCTATACACCATATCCCGGTGCAACACCATATCCAGGCCCATCTAAGCATCCAATAGGATGGACACCAAGTCCAGGGGCAACACCATACCTAGGACCCACCCCATGGCCTATTGGCTACACACCTTGGCCATCTGCAACACCATATCCTGGACCATCTAAACACCCGATTGGATGGACACCAAGTCCAGGGGCAACACCATACCTAGGACCCACCCCATGGCCTATTGGCTACACACCTTGGCCGGGGGCAACTCCATATCCAGGCCCATCTAAATATCCGATTGGATATATTCCTTATCCAGGAGCGACACCGTACCTAGGCCCCACACCCTGGCCTATTGGCTACACACCATATCCCGGGGCGACACCATATCTCGGATTAACTCCCATGCCGATCGGAGCCACAGCAATCCCTGGGGGAACACCGTATCCTGGACCACTGAAGCATCCCATTGGCTGGACACCTTCCCCCGGAGCCACGCCTTACCTAGGCCCCACACCTTGGCCCATCGGCTACACTCCATCTCCCGGAGCAACTCCATATCCCGGACCGTCTAAGCATCCAATAGGATGGACACCTTTCATTGGTGCCACGCCGTACTTGGGAGAAACACCTTATCCCATTGGATACACTCCCGTTCCCGGAGCAACTCCATATCCCGGACCTTCCAAGTGGCCCATTGGCTCCATACCGTTTCCTAATGGAACTCCATATGCAGGGCCAACTCCATGGCCAATTGGCTACACGCCATCAGTAGGCGCAACACCGTACCCAGGACGCACACCATGGCCAATTGGCTACACACCCTGGCCAGGAGCAACTCCATACCCCGGACCCAGCAAATATCCAATTGGCTACACACCATCCCCAGGGGCAACTCCTTACCTCGGTCCAACACCTTGGCCAATCGGCTACACGCCATATCCAGGCGCAACACCGTATCCAGGCCCCACCAAATATCCTCTTGGCTACACACCCTTCCCAGGAGCGACGCCCTACGGTGGGCCTACCCCCTGGCCAATCGGATACACTCCCTCAATTGGAGCCACTCCATACACAGGCAGACCGTACAACCCATTCACACCCGTGCCAACTCCATACCCCATTGGATATGTTCCGTATCCGGGGGCCACGCCGTACCCGGGCCCAACTATCTGGCCCATATTATACACTCCCTACCCTGGGGCTACTCCATATTTGGGACCCACTCCTTGGCCGATAGGATACACTCCCTACCCCGGTGCCATCCCCTATGCTGGACCCACCAGATACCCTATAGGATACACCCCGTCTCCTGGAGCCACGCCTTACATGGGACCCACCCCCTGGCCCATTGGATACATACCTTGGCCAGGCGCCACCCCCTACCCAGGCCCAACTCTGCCCCCAGGATTCACTCTCCCACCCACACCAAGACCCAAGCCTAAGGGTGAGTGTATTATACTCAACAGTATTAATTTAGGATGGCATATATCTAATAAAGCTACTCACCATTCATTTTGTTGAGTGTGTGTGTTTGTGCGTGTCTATGTGACCATGTGCGTGTTTGTAAATGCGTACATGTGCGTGTATGTGTTTGCAATAAATGAGTGCATTTCAATTTATTTTTATTCTTTTACAATGGCAAATTGAAACATTTTTTTGTATGTATTATGCAAATTGCTCCTGTGACATGTAGTGCTGTTGCTTTCTCAATAACTCCATTGTTCAACCTGACAGGTGTGTGCGAATACAAGAACCAGTACTACCACGAGCAGCAGGTGTGGTACGACGACTGCAGCAAGATATGTCGCTGTGAGAGTGCCGACACAAATGACATCAGATGTCAGGACAGGTGCGTGTCGGAGGTCATCTCCATTAAAGGTCAAATTTGACCTTGATTTTGGTAATATTGATTCGATTTGTAAAACGTTTGCAATTTGCATAGCAAAATACAGAAATATATCAAACATGTAAGCTAATTTAAGTAAAACTGAAATGAAGCTCTTAAAGGCATACAATCACAGATATTTATTCTCATTTTAGAGTAGGGTAGTGCTCCTTTCTAATGTTCTGTCACATGTCCAGTACTGTTCTTTAGAATGGAGTGAGCGAGCACAGCACAGAGTAAATTGCCAGTGGCAGCCATGTTGGATTGTGTAGTGTCTGCACCACGTATTTCATATTGTCTTATTATGGGGTCATAACTTTTAAAACCGAGGGGTAACACTTTTCTCTGGACATCTCAACCAATTAAATCACTTGAATTTCGGCATATTTTGGATAATAAACAATTTTCTTTCCCTATCCAGATGTGCTAAGTACCCTAACATGGACAAGAGCTGTGTGCTGATGCCCGACCCCAAGGACCCCACATGCTGCGAGATTCCAAGCTGTCCTCTGGTGCCCCCGGGTGCCACGCCCACCCCAGGGTTCATCCAGGTGACAGGAAGCCATGGCGTTGTCACGGGCGTTGGACCTGTGATCACCCCCACGCCAGGATCGCACTTCGGAGTATTCACGTCAAAGCCCAATGTCTCACCACAGCCCAAGAAGGGTATGTATGGGTGAAAGTTTTCAGTCACATAACAGATTTTCCGGGTTTTTTTTTCATGTCTTGAAGGTTTGTCAGTCATTTTTATTCCCAGGAAAGGCCCTCAGAATTTGTTTTCAAGTTTTTCATAATTTTCGATTTTCATCCATGTGTATGTGTGGATGATGATGCGTTACAAATATAAAGTAACAACATTGGCCTGAACTACCGTATTTTCTCTATTAACCCTCTCCTGCTGGATTAGGCACAGACTCTTCTCTCTAGGGCATCTCTGGTTGCCTTCAGTATTGAGAGGGTTAATTCAAACAGGATTGTTGCACTCGGTGAAAAGTACATACCGTAATTCTCCTAATAGTTCAAGCCCTATAACAGTTTAAAAAATTAATGGTAAATAAATCAATTTTTTTTATCAAATCTATTTATTTTTAAATTAGGAAAAATTATTGGGTTCAAATAAATAGAAAATTAGGATTAAAAAAACAATGGGTAAAGTTACAGTATGTCAACTACATGCTCAGGAAGTTATATATTGTTGCAGGTTGCCTGTACAAGGGAAGAGTTCACAACAAGGGAGACAAGTGGGATGATGGCTGTGACTACACTTGCGAGTGTCTGGACGACAACACTGGACAGTATAAATGTTCCGAGAAGTGAGTCCGTTTCCAGAAATTACTCACTCACCCACCAGAAAAACTCACACACACATGCACTCACACTCTCACTCATACACATTCACTCACTTAAACACTCTAAAACCTCACTCACACAGTCAAAAGACTCACTCACACACACTCTCACTCACTCCACTCACTCAATCAATCAGTCACTCACTCACTCAATCACTCACTCATCTGTGACAGGTGTCTCCGAATACCCAACCTGCCAGCCAGATGTGTCATGATCCAAGATCCAGCCAATCGCTGCTGCAAGAAACCGTTCTGCGACTTTGTCAACCCCACACCATTCTCTGGCGGATTCCCGACCCCTAACCCAGCCTTCACCCCGACCCCAGGTCACGGGCAAGCGACGCCAAACCCACACCCAGGACAGTTCAACGGTTAGGTTCATCAATGCAATATGGCGGCGGCGAAGAATTTCAATTAAATTTTCCATTTTCGATTTCACTAAATACTGAAATAGTATCAATACAGCAGTGGACCCCTAATAATCTGGCCATCGATAATCCGATTCCCCCAATATCGGTTTTGCAATATTTATTCTCATGATGATACAATATACAAATAAGACATTGCACAATATTTAAATATACATCATGAGAGGGGATATTAAAATACTAGTAAATTGTGCAGAGGTTTGCGTATTTAACAGCAGCTACACTTGGATGTTAAGTTCATGGACTGTTGTACATTTTGCAGGATTTTGCGTATACAAGGGCAGCTTCTACCGCCAGGGAGACTCTTGGCAGGATGGATGTAAACAGATCTGTGTCTGTGATGATGCTTCCAACCAGAGATATACATGCAGAGAGAGGTGGGTTACATTTGGTGCTGAGAGAGAGAGAGAGAGAGAGAGAGACAGAGAGAGAGAGGGAGGGAGATAGAGAGAGGGAAAAGAGAGGGAAAAGAGAGAGGGGGAGGGGATAGACAGAGATAATTAATCATACATGATGTGAAACAGGACCACTGCCGATCCTGAGATTCGAACCAGAGTTGCTGGATTGTGAGTCAAACGATCTACCGACTGAGCCAAAGGGGTAACCCCACTGGCCGAGACCAGTACAAAGATCTTATACTGACTACAAACATAGATATATAGGATACATATTTAATTAATACTCCAATGGTTATCATTTTCACAATTATCAATGTTTACAATATTCATCAATTTATTATTTTCGAATATCAAATCTTTAGATGCAAGTCATACGGAAGTGTGAAAGCAGGCTGCGTTATGAAGACGGATCCATCGGACTCCTGCTGCTTGGTGCCGGACTGTACCAAAGTACCCCTCACACCCATCTCCATCACCCCAGGCACCGGTATTGGTATCACAGGTACCAACCCGCCAGGAGTAACACCTTGGTACGGCCCTGGTACCACCGGGTACGTGGTACCCGCCGGTGTCCATGGTACCTTCTCAGGTACCAGTGGTAACGGTCCCAGTGGAATAAACTCGCAAACTGGGACGTCATTCACAGGCTATGGAGGTGAGTGTGCGTGGCCTCTTCACTTAGAATTTAGTTCTAGATTACTAATCATACTTACATAAGAAGATGATAAAGCTGTATTTAATGTCAGATATGTATATAACAAATAAACTTTAACTCTGTAGAGCTAGTATTCTAACATATATGAAGCTGTTAGCATCATTAGCAAGGATTCCAGAATTATTATTTCCTGTTAAAATTCTACCAGGTAATCCATATTATGACTGATAAACCGATCATAAAAAAAATAATTATTTAAATTGTGAATTTATACAGTATATATGACTTTTAATGTGTTCTATTTGTAATCCTTTTTAAATAAGTCTGTGCTCGTGGGTCAAGTTGTTCATTAAAAAAATATATTTTTATGAAAGTAGATCTGTAGTATCAATAATAATAATAATAGTTATAATAATAATAATAGTAATAAATA